>VZTQ01004338.1:0-14735 GCA_013400755.1 Pelecanoides urinatrix
AGACCTATAATTGGTTCTACAAGTCATCCCAAACCTGAGAAATAATCAAAGTGATAGAAGTTTTCATGCATGTTCTTAAAAATGCATTCATTGTCTTTTCCTGAGAAGTGAACTTAAATTCTGTTTACATGCTTTTTTCTCATAGTTATCAGTATTCCAGATCACTCCGCTCTGTTCTATTTGTCACCTCTTCAGTCTTTCTCTTCAGACTGCCTTGTCAGCTATAATTTAATTTTTGGCATTTCTGAAATACCCAGGACTAATTGTGCAGTCAGATTTGTTTTATCAGACTTACCAAATGCTTATGATCTTAACTCTTATGTTTAGATTGCAAATTAAGAGTTTTGGGGATATGGTTGGTTTTTTTTTTAATTATTTTTCAGATTTTTGCAAGTGAAACCCTTAGGACACTCTGCCTGTGCTATAGAGACATTAGTCATGATGAATTTGAAGCATGGAATAAAAAGTTTGTGGAGGCCAGTGTAGCTACCACCAATCGTGATGAAGCTCTGGACAAAGTGTATGAGGAAATAGAAAAAAACTTGATTGTAAGTCAAGCTTTAAATTTTTAGCGTACTTCTATTCTTATCTAAGAAGAAACAGATCTTTTTGAAAATAAATTATCCTTGTTTATTAGTACATTTTGATTTAGGTCTTTTCAGTATTTTTTTTTGGCTTTAGAGCCACACCAAATTTTAGAGTTTAATAGAATGAAGGGAAATGTATTTAGTACATGTATTTCAGTGTGGTCACTTCTATATGCAAGAGTTTGTCTTTACTGAATTCTTAGCTTGAGCTGTACCTTGGCTTGAAGACATATCCAGAGTAGTTTCATTCTCCTTAAATCAGTTTTTTATACATGTTTATCCTACTAAATACCTATATTTCAAATATCTTCCAGCTGCTTGGTGCAACAGCTATTGAAGACAAACTACAGGATGGAGTTCCAGAAACTATTTCCAGACTTTCAAAAGCAGACATTAAAATCTGGGTGCTTACTGGTGACAAAAAAGGTGGGTTTACTTACAGCCAAAGAGCTAATAAAAACAGGATAAGGGGTAGAAGATAAACTGGGACAAAGGCAGACTAGAAATAAAGCATGTGTTTCTAGAAAAGCTTAGTATGAAAGTCCGCTTAAATCAAAACTGGAGGAATTTCTACAACGTGCAGAATTTCATCCTAGCTGTTCCCAGTCCAGAGTTACTGGATGGGCTTCTGTGTAACTTCTGTTCCTCCAACAGATTAGCCTAGATGAGTGATTTTGTGACTGTCTTCTATAGGGAAGTGTCCAGCTACTGCTTTTCCCAATGCAAAGCAAATGCAGGACAGCTTGCTTTTAACATCAGACTTGCTTGGCTCAGAGAGCAGGTACCAAAGCTGTCTTTTTACAGAGAAAACTTACTTTTCAAATAATCACAAGTGCTGCTGACAGAGACTGATTTGCTTTTCTTTTGGTAGTTGCTAGTCTGCAGTCCAGCAACACATTTTGTTAAGTCAGTCCAAAAAATGGCATTAAATTTGTAAGTGAGAATGGCTGTATTACAGCCTGGATGGAGGTGCAGCCAGACCAGCATCTCTCTGACGCTGGCAACAGCCTTGGTTCAAGGAATCCAGCGTTAAGGACAGGGCAAGATGGTGTGGCATACCCTGTGGTTGATTCTTGCAGTGCCTTCGGAGTAATGGCGCGGACATGGAGACAGCATCTCCCTCATCAAGTTAAATAGGCCCTGGCAGATCTTTCTTCCATGAATTGGCTGGTAGACTTTTCCAGGTCACTAACAGTTTTTGCATTCAAAACACCTTGTGACAATGCATTCCACCACAGTAATGTACATTTCATAGGAAGCGTTGCATAGGAAATATAACTCCCTGTTGTTGACTTTAAATCCATCGCCCACTTCATTGCCGCACAGTAGTTGTATGACAAATAATTAACAAGCATTCCCCCAGCTTCTCATTGCTATGTATGATTTTTTTTTTTCCCCTGTTCATCCACACTGTGGTAATGAAAGGGAACTTCTCATACTGAAACATAATTTACTTAAAAATAGAATTAAAATTAAAAACTACTTAAAAGGACTTCAGGTACTTCTGGCTGCTCCCAACAGTTACTCACGACAGAACTTTAAGTAAATATTTTCCTCTCTTATTTTTTATTGTAGAAACTGCTGAAAATATTGGGTTTTCTTGTGAACTCTTAACAGATGAAACAACAATCTGCTATGGAGAAGATATCAGGCAAGTGAAAAGCACAAAGGATTTCTTTTGTGGGAATTAAAAATGTTCAATTTTTAACATTAACCCAGCAGTAACATTGGTTTATCCCACAGTGACTCTTCAATGACTGAACAGTATTTCTTGGCAGTTGTTCAGCTGTACATTGTCTGTTTCTTTGCTTTTTATGGAATTGTAATTTTACAAGGCAGCCTCTTAATTGTGGGTAGAGGTGGTGATATCCTATTTACAGGAGGTTATACATTCTAGGTCAACAACTGTTGACATTAATTTTGTCCTGAAGCTCAGACAAGTCTGGAGCCCACCTGGAGTAGACTAAGCAGGTCTCTCCCTAGTCCAAAATTGAGTACTTGCCAGGTTTTGCTCTTGCTGCCTGTCCCTGAACTCCAGCATTACCCCAGCTGGTCTTTCACCCTGTCCCATGCTCCCACGCAGTACAGACCTGTGCTATAAAAACACAATGGATTACAAGGTACTCAGCGCTTAGTCATAAAGAATTTGTCAAAAGGGTTAGACCCCAGGAAAAACAACATGGGGCTGGGAAGAGAACTAGGACCTTGTAACAGTGTCACAACTATTCCTGACTCATTTTTCCTTATTTGCAAAGCAGAAAGGATGTCAAACCAGTGTGATCCTCTTTTCACTGTTGCTCAAGCACTGCTTAGAATGTCACCTAATATATGGTAAAAAAAGTCCTTGCAGCATGTATTGCATTTCTTTCTTGCAGATTTTCAGTCTGGGACTGATATAGCTTAAAGTTTATCCTTGATTTTTCTATTATAGTATCCACCTCTCTTTCCAGTGCTCTTCTTCAAACTAGGTTGGAAAACCAGAGGAACAGAGCTGGATCAAGTACACATTCCTCTCTAAGAATGAACGAGCCCTTCTTCCAGGGTAGTAGAGATCGTGCTTTAATAATCACTGGCTCCTGGTTGGTATGTACAAAAGATATTCCCCTGAGAATTTGAGATTTTGGGGGTACCACCAAGTCACAGTGTCCTTCGCTGAGGACTCTGTTCATTTGTCTGCTTTGCTAAACCAATCAATGAAAATTCTTTGGCCATTGTGCTGTCACTTGAGCACATCTGTTTGGTATTTTTGGTTTTAAAGGTTGAAAATAGTGCTCAATAAAATAAGGAACGTCTTGGGCCTTTCAAATCACCCTGGTAGCTGCCATCAAAGTAAAGCCAAGCCCCTGCAAAAGCACAGTCTGATTTTCAGCGTGTTTATTCTTTGTGGGGATTCTGGTCTAATGGAAAAAAATATGAGGAGGAGATACTGCCAGTGCTACAGGATGAAATGAGAGATAGGAGTGAACGGGTAGAAACAAAAGACAAGTTTCCTGCTCAGTCCTGCAATATAGTGCTCTGACAGGAGCTTAGAAAGCAGAGAAGAGCTTTTAGCAGAGAGGTGACTAGCAGTAATTCCGTGACTATTACCCACCCTGTTGGCACGCTGATCTTACGGACACCTGTGAAGGAGCAAGTCCAGTGAACAGCTGAGGACCATCTGCCACGTTTCAGTGTTCCAGCCCTAAATCTTTATTTTGTATACAGAAATGTACATCTGTGTGTAAGGCACAGGAAACAGGCTGGGGATGCCTGAAGGTAATCTAGCAGGAGCATCAGATACAACTGCAGGTCTCTGTTACCCCCTACGCCAGCTGAACTGCCCCACAGCTATATATATAGTATTTATAGGACACTTCCACATCTGTTGGGCCTGGTTGTGCTTCCTTTAGGAGATGAGGAAGTAGGAGGGAAGTTTAAATACCAGAATGTTTCAAAAGTGAATTAGTTCCCATCAGAAGAAATGTTCCTTTGAACCCTGCATGAAGTGCTGTGACACTAAATACAAGCATTTTGCTTTTGTTAATCCCACCAAGTACATTCTTTTCATTGTTTCTGTAGCTCTTTGTTCACTTGTCTGCACGAGCATTTTATTATAATGCTATAAATGGGTGATGGGAGCATAATGAAGTTGTGGGTTGTATAGGCAGTACTTGGAGTGCAATTTGAAATAGAGTAGAAGGAAACACAAAATATTTTTGTTACACAGAATGAAATCCTGCTAGAGAAGAAAAAGAAGAAAAATAAACTTAAACTGAAATTCCCCAGAACAGCAGAAGAGAAAAAAAATCAAACTGAGAAGAGAAGAAGGGCTGAAGCTTGCAAGGAGCAGCAGCAGCAGAACTTTGTTGATTTGGCCTGTGAATGCAGGGCTGTGATCTGCTGCCGAGTGACTCCAAAGCAGAAAGCCATGGTGGTCGACCTCGTGAAGAAATACAAGAAAGCTATTACTCTGGCTATTGGGGACGGTGCCAATGATGTAAACATGATTAAAAGTAAGGCAGCTGTAAAACTTCTCTCAGTAGGAAAGACTCTTCTGGGCATTCTTCTGCAGTCTCTTCACTATTACTCTTTGTTCAGAAGACTCTACCGTCTATTCCATTACCCACGTTAATGTCCCTTGGGTTTTGTTAGCTTCTATGCCTGTGCTTTCCCTTTTTGAGGAAGCCCTTTATGAAATGGTTAGTGGTTTTTGCTGATGTATTTTAGCTTTTTCTGTAGACATTCCCTTAGAAGGCACGTGAATTACATCTGTTACCATGTTGTGGGTTACAAAAGTGTAATGTAAAGAACAAAGCAATAGCTTAACTGCCCCTTCCTTGGAGGTATTAGCTGTGCTGTATTGCAACTGGTACTCTTTGAACCGCTTCCTGAGAAATACCTCTGAGAAAGAAACTTCTGGGATATGGTTTATGTTAGGAGTGTGTTTGTAAACTGCCGGGCCAGTTTGTTCAGGGGTTTGCTTGCTTTGTTTCATCGCTTAGTTCTCCCTTGGTCAAATTTCCCAGCATCCATTCTGATGGAACAAGCACTGAGACAGAATCCAAGCAACGATGGAGACGTGAGCAGTAAATAGCAGGGCAAGGAAGGGCTTATCTTGTGTTAGTCTTTAATGCAGCCTTTGTGCTGTATACAGAAATAAAACGAGGCAGGAGAACCTGAAGCAGAGAATAGGAACTGACAGAAGATTTGCCCTCAGCCATGTTGTTCCTCTCCCGTTGTTCAACACTGTGTGTGGTGTTTGTTTCATTGACTTAGCTGCCCACATTGGAGTTGGAATCAGTGGCCAAGAGGGGATGCAAGCTGTCATGTCAAGTGACTACTCCTTTGGGCAATTCCGCTACCTCCAAAGACTGCTGCTGGTCCACGGACGATGGTCTTACATTAGGATGTGCAAGTTTCTAAGATATTTTTTCTACAAAAACTTTGCTTTTACACTAGTCCACGTCTGGTATTCCTTCTTCAATGGCTTTTCTGCCCAGGTAAGAAGGCATGCTCATGTGTAATATTAACAAGCAGATCTTTCTTTCTGTCAGTGCAGAAGTGATGGGAACCTGAAGTTATCATCAATAATTTCTGCAGGAGAATAGGTGATAGTTACAAGCTAGGCAGTTGGTTATGATTTCAGCACACTAATGTCAGTATCATGATTGTACAGGGAGGAGGGGAGGAAGAGATTATTATATAGCGGTTTGGGAAACCTTTCCCAACGCTGTTACTTAAGATATTCCTAGGTGAAGTGAAATGGTGCATGTATATATCAGTAGGAAACCAAACTCAATTTTTTTTTATCTTGGAACTGCTGGCTAGGATGGCTTGAAACCTGCTTGTTATATATAACTGGTAGTGTTCGAAGTTCACATAGTGCTGATAGGTTGTGGTGAAAGGACTTCAAGAGTTAAGATGCATCTCCATGGGCATAACCAGAAGACAGGCAGACGTCATTGCATGGACCAGCATGGAGGGTCAGGGCCATAGTCACAGACAAGCAGCCCTGCCTGAGGTTAATGCTGTTTCCTGTGATGGAAACTGTGGGTGCCTAGGACAGAGCAAAAAAGAACATAAAAAGAACCCGGGGTTCCCAAACCTGTATGTGAGATGCCAAGTGCTCGTCACAGTCACAAGTGCAGCTATGCCAACCAGAACGGTACCTCGTGTGAGGTGTTCAGTTTTGATAGCGTTCCAGGTCAGGTAACTGATGGTTTGTAAGGAGTGGGGCAGCTTAATACAGGCTAAAAATAGTTTCAACAGAGCTTTGAGCTAAGGTGCTGCTTGCCTTTTGGGTAGACACTGAGACAGGTAATTTAATGCTGTAGTAAGGCACGTGTGAATTTTCTCAGGAATTGAAAGCAAAAGGTGTAATCAAAAAGAGGTCATTAACTACTGAAACTCCTCCTCTTCTTGCAGACAGCTTATGAAGACTGGTTCATCACGCTGTACAATGTGTTGTATTCTAGTCTCCCGGTTCTGCTAGTTGGCTTGCTTGACCAGGTATTCTCCATGTTGTTAACAACAGATGAATCCAAAGGCATCTATCATCAAGTCTTTAATTACACTGAAACTGGATGCTTTGTTTTATGTACAAGGCATTTGGGGGGTTTTGTTTGGTCTTCTGGTTTTTAAAAATGTATTCTTCTTCCCAGTGTGTGAGGTAACAAGAGACAATAAGCAGAGCGTTACTGAAATAGCCAAAGTTAATTGGGTCGGAGGTCTTCAGTGCTAATAACATTTGTTAAAAATACTTAAAAGTGCCTGCTATCCCATGACATCATTCACACAGCACAGCAACAGGCGGCTTTGTTAATGGAAAAGATACTCCTTGCTTACCCTTCTGAGCTGAAGATGTAGGGACTGCACAATTTTAAATGACTGTATTTGACAGGAAGTCTCGGTGTGCAGCATTTATTTTAATTCAGTGGGACAAGTGCTTTTGGCCTTCTCCGCTTGTTTTTCCATACAAGGCTTACCTGTGGATTAAGCAAATGAATGTTTCTGCTTTCTTTTGTGATAAAAGCTAAGAAATACATTCAGAACCAAATTAAGCTCTCACATGAGTATTTGTTAGAGACTTAAAGTCAGGACATGCAATGATAGCCCCCATCTTCCGCTTATTCACTGTGTAGGGAAAGGACTGCAACACAACACATAGCTGTAAAGAGCTGTGCAACTGTGGACATTCTTGTCTTTGCAAATAATGGGCTAAAAACTTAGAAGCCTGGAAACGGGATATGTGACAGCTTTGTGAGACACGTCCTCCAGACGTGGTTCTTCCTAGTTGCATGTATTACTCTGTGCAAAGTCCTGCTGCCCACACTGCTATTTGAAAAGGAAAAGAAGTCTGCTGTTTCCCTTGGGACATTGTATAGTTGAACTTCTTACTCTTCAGTCCTCACGCTGAGACCAAGAAATCACAACTTTGCTTTTTTTTCTTTTCCCCCTCTATTAAGGATGTGAGCGACAAACTGAGTCTTCGGTTCCCTGGACTGTATGTTTTGGGACAGAAAGATTTACTTTTTAACTACAAGAAGTTCTTTTTAAGTTTGCTTCATGGAGCTATAACTTCATTGATAATCTTTTTCATACCATACGGAGCTTACCTTAAAACTATGGGACAAGATGGAGAAGCACCTTCAGATTATCAGTCATTTGCTGTCACAGCAGCATCTTCTCTTATATTTGTCGTCAATTTTCAGGCAAGTAAGCTTAGCTTCCTGATCTCTGTTGCTCTGAAAACACTTTCTGGTCACATTTCTAAATTTGTCTACTAAAACCGTGATAATATGCAAAAACCTTCCCCTTTTTGCCTTCTCTCTTCTCTGTTGATGCTCTCTCTCTGGCTGACGTGTAACTGGATGAGAGATGACTTGACCAAAATGCTGTCAGTCTTCAGAGTAGTTGACATTATTTTGAGTTAATAAACTAATTTGGAGCTTTTATTTGCTTTCAGATTGGCTTGGATACGTCTTACTGGACTTTTGTTAATGCTTTTTCAGTATTTGGCAGTATTGCACTTTACTTTGGTATTACATTTGACTTCCACAGTGCTGGAATCCATGTTCTCTTTCCTTCTGGCTTTCAGTTCACAGGTCAGTCCTTGTGTTTTGTGTTTCTTGTTCCTGTCTCACACAGCTTTGTAGCTTGAGCAGAACGATGGCCAAAATGTCATGGCATGAACCTGATGCCTGTCGAAGGAAATGATGATAAATACTAACTCACTTCCAGGGAAGGGTTTTGTTTATGTTTGGGGCCAGGTTGCTTTATTGGAATATTTCTTTTCTTTCAATGAAAATGAGCTGGAACTTGACGTTGCCCAGCAGTAGGAGTCTGCAAATGAAAACTAAGTTAAAATTGGTGGGACAGCTTAAAGTAAACGGAATGCGATGATCTGGCAGAGTACGTGTTTGCCAAGTTGCTCTAACTGATCAGTAGAAGGTAAAAACCCAAAGTAAGGCAGAGCCAAGCGCTGTTAGCAGCTCCTTGGGATTTTGCTGGAAGTCCGGGGAGGTGTAAGTAGCAGCCATTAGGAATTTTTTTTCTGAGGAAAACTGTGCTTCCTAATTTTCCTAGTGACAAATCTGCCTTACGTTGCTTTGGATCTAAATATCCTGCCCAAAAATAACAAACCCCCTCAATTTTATGTTCTCATTTTTAAGCTGAACACAACTGAAAAAAGGTAGTTGCCTCTAATACAGTGTTTTTCTTTGACCTTTAGTAATGTTTTACACTTCTTTTATAACTTCCTTCTACCTGAATACTTCGTGCGTTTCGGAAGTTTGTAAAGATGTGTCTGATACTTAGTTTGATAGAAAGTTCTATGAGATTGGGTGTTTGGCTACTAAGTATTGCTTGCTTTCTAGATCACATACATACCAATGATACCAGGAGGAGTTTTTCTTGCTTTGCATGTTTTAAAGTGGAACAAAAGCCATGCATCTCAACCAAGCGTTTGTCTTGCAGCCTCCCATAACTCTTAAAAGGGCTTTGACATGAATATGGATATGTTGTAATAGAAGTGCTTTATAAAATTCTTTCCTATTATGCTCTCTTCATAGTAGAGTCTCCGAATAAAAGCTTGATGTTGTGATACATAACAGAATACCTGAATGTTAGGTCGCCAGGAAAGAAGCTGTGGCTTTTAGTATCTTATTTGTGTTTATAACTGGTTTACTTGATCTGTCATAAACTAATTTTTTGCTCTTTTTATTCCTAGGTGCTGCTCCAAATGCTCTGAGACAACCGTACCTCTGGCTGACCATAATTTTATCAATTGCTGTTTGCTTACTTCCTGTAGTAGCACAGCGTTTCTTATCAATGACAATTTGGCCCTTGGAAAGTGATAGGGTGAGTAAAGTCTGAAGTTGTTTTGGTTAATTTGGCGTGTATTTATTTACAGGAGTCAGTATTGGTGCTAATATTAGAGCTAATTGAGTGTGCCCTAGGAAGAACTACAGGAGACTGGAGCGCGGGTCCCGTGGGCAGGGAGGGTGGCAGCAGGGCTTTCCAAAGGCCAGACCGAGCTGCCTTCCAGCTGTTACGACTGGTGCTATGACGTTTTGCCACCCAGAGTGTCACTCTGAGGTGTTCTTATTTCCCAGTACCTTCCTTGTGTGCTTCTGTGTGATGCAGAGGTACAGGTACAAGCTCAGCACACAGTTCGGTGTGGGCTAATTCATCGTTTGTCTTGGCTGAGCACTTGACTTCGTAAAACCACAGAAGCCTACTTTGAAGCTACTGGTGGCCTGACTTTTGTTTTTATTTGGGCTGTGTTGGAGTTCCATTATTATCTGTCAGAATATAGAGGACAGCTTTTGCTTGCTTCTGTTCTGCCTTGGGCTGACAAATAGCATATGGGTATGAAAATAGTTAAAATTGCGGTAGTGTTGTTTAAAAAGGTATTAAAGAAGTGTCAGCATGAGAATACAGGAACACCTTTCAATTACATATTTTCAATCCACTTCAATGAAAGACGTTTAAAGATAAATGAAAATAATGAAGTTCAAAATAATACAGTAAGTCTTCCTGAAATGGTGATGTGTTACTGCATATATTCTTGTTTCTAACAAAATCAAATTTAAACAAAAGAACCCTCCTTTTAAGCCGTTTAAGGATGTAAAAAAAAAAGTATTGGCTTGTTTCCCCAGACAGTAAATGCAAACAAGCTGTTTTCCCTTGTAATCTGTAAACTAATCTGTCTTTGCATGCATGAAGATTCAGAAGAACCGTAAGAAATTCATGGCAGAAGAACAACAGTGGAAGCGAAGGCAGAGTGCTTTTCGCCGAGGGGTATCTGGCCGTCGTTCTGCTTATGCTTTCTCCCACCAGCGGGGATATGCTGATCTTATTGCTTCTGGACGCAGCATACGGAAAAAACGGGCTCCTTTGGATGCAGTCTTAGGCAACAGTGTGACAGAAGTCAGAGATGCTCCTGACAAAAACTGATCTACTGCATTTTGGGGAGAAGCTTTTTATCCCAATAATTGCACAAAAATTGTTTTTTTAAACAAACTCAGGGTATTTTTTTAACCAAATGGCATAAGGATGTGAAGATTTTTATGTTTTATCACAGAACTTCCTGGTTTTGGACTACTGGAAACATAGAAAGGCCAAGAGTTTTCTACGGAGCTACTAATCCTTGTGCAACTGATTTCTCTTTAATGTGAAAGTGAAGGATATGTGTGCTAGGATATGAAAACCCAGCATTGTCATTTTTTTTTTTTTAGTGATGCCTGGAATTGCAAACTTTTTTCACATTTTAATAATATGTTGGTATAAAACTGCAGCTACATTTCATATTTTGTCTTTGAAAGCAAACTGCTAAGTAGCAGTTATCTTGTGTGCGCCATTTCATGAAATTGCACAGTTATAATGGCAAATCAGGCCCTAGATATTCTCATCTGAACCTTGTACAGCTGAGATTAAGATACAGCTGGTGATAAACTTTAGTCTGTCAGATTTTTTTGGGAATTCTGACATTTACAGGTGTGGTTTCTGTTCCTTTCTTTCTTCAACAGTTGACTACAGCTTGCTGCACTAAGTTGAGAGAGATCGTTCTTTGCATCGTTAGTATGAGTGATACGCCGTTATTCCTTCCATAGCCAATTCCTTCATTTCCCCTGGAATAAAGAGATCAGAGTCCATAGCCGACAGAGTTGTTTTCTCACTTGCTCTCTGTTTCTCTGCCTCTCTTTCCAACTCTAGAATATGTTTGTGTCTACTTACACAGTGTATTTATGAACAGATATGTCCGATCTCTGGAAAGCTGCCCTTTGAGCTGGCAAAAGTTTGTTCATTTCAGTTTTGGATACAGCAGTCAATAATGGATAACTAGAAAACAGTCGCTTGTAGGTGGAACATACTTCACTTGCTAGTGAGTCAATTCTTACAATGTAAAAAGTGTTTTTATGAGAGTCCCTTTACATTTGCACATATTTTTCCTCTTCAAGTTGAGATGTATTAACATTTCACTTATATCTACTTCCAACTCCCAGACTAAGGTTGATTACTGAAATGGTTTTATAGAAAAATTATGATATACAGCTCTTGTTTAATGGAATGTACATTTCAAAAATTTAATGCAAATAAATATCCTAAAGTTTACAGCTGCTCTTCTAATAAGTATATGGGTAAGAATAGAAGCGTGAGAGGAGTTTAAGTAGGAAATAGAGATAACTAATCTCTCATTGAGACAGATGGGTTTGGTCTTTAAAAAAAGAAAAAAACCAACCCCCACCACATGTTGGACTCTAAAACCGTGTGTAATATTAAAATACTAAATAATGTAAATTGAGGTGAGTATATTCCTTTTATTTCTAATGAGACTTACTAAAGACAAACGTTTGTCACAGATAATGATTGCTTGGCTTCGACTGGTCATGAAAAGCAAAGCTGCTTTAGCTAAGGTTTGACTGTGGGAAGGGTGACCGAGAAGTTACGAAAAGGCAGATGAGAAGCGAGTTTGAAAGCCAGCAGGCTTCGAGCCTGCCAAGGTCTTCTTCCCCCAAGGAGAAACCGCTCCTGCCGTCAGCCCCGCAGCAGGCGCGGCGCTCGTGTTGGAGGTTTTTGTCACCCTGGCTTCATTCCCTGGACAAAGCGCCGGGGTATGGGATGCAGAGCCAGGAACGCCCGCTGACCTCCGACCCACGCTGCCCGAGGTCTCCAGCTAGAAGCCGAAAGGAAGAAGCCCGGTATTCCTCGAACAGCTTCCTCGCCGCCTCGCTGCCGCGGGCTCCTGCCGCTGCCCGGGGAAGGCCCCTCTGCCCGGGCCCGGGGGCAGCGCTGGCCCGCTCCGGCCGCCGCCCCGCTGCGCGGAGGCCCCTCGCTCCTCGCGGCCCCGTCCCCGTGAACGGGGACTGTTCGGAAAAGCAGATGATGAGGTTAAACGCAGCGTCGAGCTGAAATGGCCGCAGCGGAACTGCTGTAAATTGATCTGGACACATCCCGTCTCCTGCCCCGCCAAACGCGGCGAGGACGGTACCTGCGAACAAGCACCACGACAACGAGACCCCCGGCCGTTCAGAGGGCGCGGGGGGCGGGCGGGGNGGGCGGCGGAAGTGCGGTGACGGCACTTCCGGCGGTCGGCTGCGGCAGTGCGGGCTGAGGTGATGGCGGGAGAGGTGCTGGTGAGGGCGGCGGCGCTCGTCCTGGGTGAGGCCCGGGGGCGGGCGGTCCCTGCGGCGCTCGGCCTCGGCCTTGCTCCGGCGGTGCGGCCGGGCCGGACCGGACCGGGCCTGGCCTGGCCTGGCCTGGCCCGGCCCGGCCCCCGGCCCCCGGCCCGCGCCCCTGGCCAGCAGGAGATGGCGGCAGGCGGGTGCCGGTGGCGGCCGCTCTGGCTGGCGGCCGCAGGGCAGCGTGCTCGCCCGCGGGGCTCCGGGTTTATGGCGGGAAGGAGGGGAGCCCTGGGCGTGGCCGGGGGGCTGGCGACCTTAGCGAGGCTCGGGAGGTGGCTCGGTTCGGCGCAGCGGCAGAGGCGGAGGGTGGCCCGAGCGCCGGCGGGGGAACAGGGGCTCTGGCGGCCTTGCGATCGGGCACGGGCCCTGCCTGCGCCGGTCCCCGCAAGCTGGAACCGAACACGTCCGCGGGAGCGAGAAGGTTCCCGTTTCAGCAGCCAGTGAGGGGGCTGGGGCGCTCCGGGGCGCAGGGACCGTGTGCTCGGGCATTGGCGCCTGTCCAGGCGCTGGCAGGAGGAGGAAGGGTTTTCTGTGCTTTCGGTTTGTGATTCACTTCTGGGCTATGGGCGAGCTAAACGCTGACCTGAACTCGCTGACTTTTCTCCATCGGTGTCTCCCTGCTTGCTTAGAAAAAGCTATTTCTGTAAAACCCTTTTGGTTCCTGATGTGCAGCCAGTGACTTTCAGGCGTTCGGTGTATTGGGAGTCCCTAAGACTTTAGAATAACACACTTACTGCATGGATTGATTTTTAGAATGGAAAATACTAAGTAATTCTTATCCTGTCTGACCACCTGGTTGTTTTTGAAGGTTCCTCGCTGCTGATAACGGTGAAGATTTTATATCCCTGTGTGTGTCCAGTTTCTTCCTGACCATTTCCATAGCTGATAATTTTTTTTTGAGTAACTGTCTGTATGTGTCATGCATTACAGAAGAGCTGTATGTTTCTGAACGAGAGGGCAATGATTCCACTGGTGATGGGACGCAAAAGAAACCATTCAAGACTGTTTTAAAGGTAACTGGAAAACACCTGCTGTTTGTCTTGAAGAGTGTGAACTGTGCTTTAGGTCAAGTGATTGGCCTTGTATTCTAAATACAAATTTTATATCAGTTTTTGCAACTCTGGCCTTGAAGAATCAGAAGTGGGATGTCTGCTTGGTGTCTGCTCGGTCTCTCTAAGGATGACTTTAGTTTACTTGCAGTGCCATTGATTCTGTTGTTTTCTCCCCCTTTTAGGCTTTGACGACAGCAGGAAAGGAACCATTTCCTACTATTTATGTGGATTCGCAAAAAGAAAACGAGGTGCCGTAGCATTAGAGCTTCCTAATAGAAATTATTTTAATGCTCCTTTGTGTAAAGGCACACAAATGTAATCTCATCTCTTCTGTTCTCTCCTTGGATTGATTTAGAGATGGGCTATTATTTCAAAATCACAGATGAAAAATGTCAAAAAACTGTGGCAGAGGGAACAAATGAAGAATGAAGCTAAGGAGAAGAAGGAGGTAGGTTGCAGATGATGCCAAGTTGGAGGAAGCATACCACCTTTCTTTTCCAAAAGCATTAAACGGCATTGTTGTCAGTCCCACCCCTCCAAGAAAGCTTCAGTTTGTTCTTCTTCTGTGTCGTGGTTTTACACATATGTTATTTACAACTTGCCTTTGTTTAGATTAGGACAAGCAAATGGCTGAAACTGGGTGAGTTTTGAATAATTGCAATTTATTGCCTTTAGACTTTCTGGAAAAAATGTGAAATGCATCTGTGCATTGCATCTCATCCTGGTCTTGAATTAGGGCAGGTTTAGGCTTCAGCAGGATAACATCAAGGCTTTTTATGATGTCTGTGTGTGTAAGTGTACATTGTAGTGTCCAGTAATTGTAAAGACCGGGAATGTTACAAAGCCTGGTTACAGCTACTTAACACTTTTTTTTTTTTTTTTTTAACCAGGCAGAAGATCTTTTGGGGAGAGAAAAGAACCTGGAGGAAGCT
>VZTQ01004338.1:14742-95240 GCA_013400755.1 Pelecanoides urinatrix
GGTGCCTCCTCCCCCTCGCACCGCCTCCGGGCACGTGACGCGTCTGCCGCGCCCGCATTGCGCAATGGCTGCGTCCTGCGGCGCGTGAGCGCCGTCCGTCACGTACGTGGGCTCCCCCGCGTGACCACGCGCGGGGCGGGGCCCCTTTCACCCCACGGATCCTGCCCGAGGGCTCGGGCAGGGGCGGTGGCTGCCGCGGGGCGGGGCGGGGCCGGGCGGCTGATGCAAGGCGGCGGCGGGTTGGCTCAGGGCGGCGGAAGTGCGGTGACGGCACTTCCGGCGGTCGGCTGCGGCAGTGCGGGCTGAGGTGATGGCGGGAGAGGTGCTGGTGAGGGCGGCGGCGCTCGTCCTGGGTGAGGCCCGGGGGCGGGCGGTCCCTGCGGCGCTCGGCCTCGGCCTTGCTCCGGCGGTGCGGCCGGGCCGGACCGGGCCTGGCCTGGCCTGGCCTGGCCCGGCCCGGCCCCCGGCCCCCGGCCCGCGCCCCTGGCCAGCAGGAGATGGCGGCAGGCGGGTGCCGGTGGCGGCCGCTCTGGCTGGCGGCCGCAGGGCAGCGTGCTCGCCCGCGGGGCTCCGGGTTTATGGCGGGAAGGAGGGGAGCCCTGGGCGTGGCCGGGGGGCTGGCGACCTTAGCGAGGCTCGGGAGGTGGCTCGGTTCGGCGCAGCGGCAGAGGCGGAGGGTGGCCCGAGCGCCGGCGGGGGAACAGGGGCTCTGGCGGCCTTGCGATCGGGCACGGGCCCTGCCTGCGCCGGTCCCCGCAAGCTGGAACCGAACACGTCCGCGGGAGCGAGAAGGTTCCCGTTTCAGCAGCCAGTGAGGGGGCTGGGGCGCTCCGGGGCGCAGGGACCGTGTGCTCGGGCATTGGCGCCTGTCCAGGCGCTGGCAGGAGGAGGAAGGGTTTTCTGTGCTTTCGGTTTGTGATTCACTTCTGGGCTATGGGCGAGCTAAACGCTGACCTGAACTCGCTGACTTTTCTCCATCGGTGTCTCCCTGCTTGCTTAGAAAAAGCTATTTCTGTAAAACCCTTTTGGTTCCTGATGTGCAGCCAGTGACTTTCAGGCGTTCGGTGTATTGGGAGTCCCTAAGACTTTAGAATAACACACTTACTGCATGGATTGATTTTTAGAATGGAAAATACTAAGTAATTCTTATCCTGTCTGACCACCTGGTTGTTTTTGAAGGTTCCTCGCTGCTGATAACGGTGAAGATTTTATATCCCTGTGTGTGTCCAGTTTCTTCCTGACCATTTCCATAGCTGATAATTTTTTTTTGAGTAACTGTCTGTATGTGTCATGCATTACAGAAGAGCTGTATGTTTCTGAACGAGAGGGCAATGATTCCACTGGTGATGGGACGCAAAAGAAACCATTCAAGACTGTTTTAAAGGTAACTGGAAAACACCTGCTGTTTGTCTTGAAGAGTGTGAACTGTGCTTTAGGTCAAGTGATTGGCCTTGTATTCTAAATACAAATTTTATATCAGTTTTTGCAACTCTGGCCTTGAAGAATCAGAAGTGGGATGTCTGCTTGGTGTCTGCTCGGTCTCTCTAAGGATGACTTTAGTTTACTTGCAGTGCCATTGATTCTGTTGTTTTCTCCCCCTTTTAGGCTTTGACGACAGCAGGAAAGGAACCATTTCCTACTATTTATGTGGNAAACCGGGAAATTTTAAAAGCCGGGTTTCAGCTCCTTTACACTTTTTTTTTTTTTTTTTTAACCAGGCAGAAGATCTCTTGAGGAGAGAGAAGAACCTGGAGGAAGCTAAGAAGGTCGTTATCAAGAATGATCCTAGTCTTCCAGAGCCAAAATGTGTGAGTAAGATCCAGTGCGCTTGATACAAGGCCTGTGTTACAGCCTTGTTTGCAGAAAGATTGAGTCTGTCTCTGCTTTGTGGCTCTGGCAGCTGTTGAAAGCCACTGTCTCTTTGCTCTCCGTAAATGTAGCTTTGTTTTTCTGGTTATCTGTGTCCTCTATATATAGACTTCGGTCTTTCTCATGCATTTGATGGGTATCTGAACTTTCTTAGCTCACATCAGACTTCTTTGTGTCTGTCTGCTGGTAGAGACCATGTTTCTGTTTGAAAAAGTTCATTAGTTTTGGTTTGTTTGATTATTGTAGTGGTGGAGAGTGAAGAAACAATGCTGGTTAGAGGATGTAACTTAAGTTACCGAGACATGTTCTTATTTGGCTGTTTGTAGAATCCTGCTGGATTTGGTGATTTGGTGCAGTCCTTTGCTTAGTAAGCAGATGCTGCGTATGCTCTGTGATGGGTTTTTGTACGCTCCCTGTGTAGAAGCGGTTTCTACGCACCTGCGTAAGATGGCTTTGATTGGAGCCCCGCGCTCTCATGGCTGCTCTTTGGGAAAGGGGCAGCCGGGCCCAGCTGTGCTGAATTCGGTCTCCTCTACGCCACTGTGCTGTAGCAGTCCTTAACTGCCTGAGGCGTGATCCGTTTTGAAGGTGCCTGCTGGGTTAATTGTTCTGACTGTAGCAGTGTCAGCACCTCAGCTACGTGTCTATACGTACCTCTGTCAGATCCAGGTCCTCTGCTTCTTAGACTGCTAACTGAACTCATCTGTGGAATGTCTTTAGAAATTAATCCAGAGTGCGTTCAGAGCGCCAGAAAATGACATCCTTTCAAGCCTTTTGGTCTTAAGGTGTGAGCTGTTAGGTGTTTTCACTTCTCCTTTTGGTCAAATGCAAAATGAGTTTCTTTGAAAGCTATTACAGTCCTTAGTTTCTGCATGGCCAAGTAAGCCCGCTAAATAGAAAGGACTCAATATAAAGTCTGGAAGAGCTGTCCGAAGGTACTGCCTGTCCTGGCCAAAATCCTCTCTCCTTACTAAACAGCTGTTCGGTGTTGACAGCCGTGCTTACACCCTGGGTGGGACTTGGCTTCAAGTGCTGCTGGGAGGAGTGATTTTGGGGAGACATCACATACACTTGTATTCTAAGTTATTGTGGAAAATGCCATGTAAATGGTGAATCATTTCTCTATTTGATTGCTTTTATTCCCTGTTTTACAGGTGAAGATTGATGCTCTGGAGGCGTACAGAGGCCAGAGAGTTAAGATTTTTGGGTGGATTCACAGATTACGGAGGCAAGGTAAACCACAAGCATTTAGAAGTTACTGAACCTGTGCAGAGAGATGGCACAAATTCAGTAGCCTTCAAAATTTGGACACTTAAAATGAATCAGACAGCACCTATTCTTAAATTTTTAAACCATCAGTTAGATGTCCTCTTTAGTTTATCACAGTGGTCACTGTAAGCACATAGACACTTCTAAGTTGAAATCTTGTGGGATTTTCAGTTTGGAAGCCAATCTTGCAGAATTTCTTCAAAAGACTTGTTTCATGTTTTAAACTGATTCTGCAAACTGAGGAGTTAACTAGCATCTGCTCATAGTGATATCAGCAAATTGGAATTTTAAAGTTGTATAAAGTAGCATAACTTCTTTTAAAATAAGTTTAGCATGTAATACTTGCTATCAACATGATTGGTATTCTAGTTAGCAAGGGCATGGAAGTCCACGGCAGAGGTGGTTCTGACTCCACAGGTATTTGTTCAAATTAGCACTGAAGGGCTTGACTAAGTGGTTGTGGATCTGGATATCATGAGCAGTTTCTAGCAAGTTACTTTTGTAATTAGATGCTTGTGTGGAGAGGTGGGTGACCAGAGTGACATCACTTTAACCATGTTAGGTGTATCTTGGGCCTGTGCATTCAGCATTTCTGCGAACAGACTTACAGTCCCTCAGGACCAAAGGGACATTTGACGTCATGGCGTGGCAGCGCAATGTTGAGCTGGGAGCATGCTTTGCTCATGATGTCTGTTGAAACTTATTTTAACTTGTTGATACAAAATACAGCTCTGTGAAAGGTTTCTATAACTGTGCTAATGCTTCAGTGTTTACCTGGAGCATCTTTGTCTTTTAAAATGGAAAAATGTGATCACAGTCCTTCTGTAATAACCTGCACATCGGTGACTAATATGTCTTGGGAGTGGGTCTGTTCAAATGGATTGGTGAATAA
Source organism: Pelecanoides urinatrix (assembly GCA_013400755.1). Classification (NCBI taxonomy): domain Eukaryota; kingdom Metazoa; phylum Chordata; class Aves; order Procellariiformes; family Procellariidae; genus Pelecanoides; species Pelecanoides urinatrix. The sequence goes on from VZTQ01004338.1 coordinate 18,773, forward strand.
AGCTGAGGCTGAGCTGTTTTTTTTTTCTTCTCTTTTTAACTAGGAAAAAACTTGATGTTCGTTGTTTTGAGAGATGGCACAGGTTTTCTTCAGTGTGTCCTTTCAGATGAACTGGTAAGTTGTGATGATTTAATTCTGTTCTGTCATTAAATAAATGAAGTGTTCATACCTCAGCCGTCTTTCTCTTATATAGACGATTGGAAGTTCTCCTAAACCTACTGATTAAGTTGTATTATTGTTAAATTGTATCTCCTACCACTAGAATTCTTTTGTCAATGTGAGAACTATTTAGAAGTGACTGTGAGTTAATCTTGTCTGTGACTCCAATAGATGTCGTAGAACTAAAACTAAAACATTGCCTTAGCTATGCCTTTGTCTCTTCTTCTCTCTGTAGTGTCAGTGTTACAACGGGCTAATTCTCTCTACGGAGAGCAGTGTTGCAGTGTATGGTATGCTGAACCTTGTTCCTGAAGGCAAGCAGGTATGGGAGTTAGCGTCTTTGGGTTGTCTTCCTCTTTAACAGTTTATCGTTTTCCTGATGGAAGGAGGAGCAGAGGTAGAAATAATTATTAGATGATTTCAGTGGGAATTTGGTTTAGAGAAAAGAACAAACATCCTAAAACTGCTGCTGTCACCCACAGTTCAGTGTGTGACAGGTGAACTATGTGACTGTTCTGCTTTTGCCTGAAGCAATTTTCCACTGATATGTCCCATAGATATTTCCTAAAATATAACAGTGGAAGATTATCTTAAATAAATGATTTAGCTTTATTTTCCCTAACAAGAGGTTTGTTCAGTTTATATTTTGTGCGACTAAGAATTTGGGATTAGCTCTCTTCTTTTACTGAGGTGGGTTTATAGGCTCTTCACCATGTTTGTCCTCCAGCACTTGACAGCTGTATGAACTAGGCAGTTTACTGTAACCTGTTCTGTAAAACTTTGTTTACGATGGTGGTCTCAGATTGAGGACTGGGCAAGTGTGATTTTAGGTCTCAAAATAGGATGCTGCTTATGCCTTGTGCCTTTCTCATTCCAGTCTAGATCTACAAACTGTTACTGTTTGGAAAATTGTTTGAATCTGGAGTTAGGGCTAAAGCCACGTTAAGCAGCTATGCGTGAAAGATGGCCCACAAAAAGGACTGTAGTGTGTAAAATAAGGTCAAAGTGTTAACCTTTTGTGGTGCTTTGTAGATAATTCAATTTTCTTGTAAGCCATATACTGTTGGCTGTTACTAGCATGTTTTGCAAATGAAATTTGGATGGGCTTAATTGTTCTAGTTGTCCCTGCTAGTCAGGTCCTATCCCCAAGAGATCGACTTGAGGTTAAAGAGCCAAGCTCAGTTAAATGTGAATCCACTCCCTGTTGTGTTTGCTGATCAGAAGTTAGCAAGATTTCCTTTCCTTCATAGCTTACACTACTGGGACTTCTAAAAATAAATGCAGCCAAACAGGGATCACTCTTTTTTTTTTTTTTTTTTTTAAACAACTTCATGCAGTTTGGTAATCGTAAGTAACTCGTAGTATGTTACTGGTCATAATGTTTTGGACATTGAAAACACTTAATATTTTCATGTCTCATCACAATGATACAATACTTTTAGTGAACAGAACCATCAGATTTGTAAAAAGCTGTTGATTAGACTTTGAAGATGTGCATTTATACCCTGAAAGTACCGTGAATGAAAAAAATACCATTTTAGAGGACAGAAGCCTACTGTGACCCACACGGGGGAGCTGGTGAGACCAGAAATGAAGAGGTCTGTTCTGTATAGCCTGGGCAGCTGGACAGGGCTGAGCCCTGGCGCGGGGACCTCTGCTTGCCCTATGGCAGCAAGTAGGACAGGGGAGATGAGCCCACACGAAACTTGCTATTTTTGTATTGTGTGAGATGCTAGCTAGTGTAGAAAGATTCCTTTAGTGTCTCTGACAGACAAACTCAAAAGTACCCATAGTGAGCTAGTTCTTCCTCTGTCATGATCTAAGCAACTTTTTTCAACTTTTTTGAAGTTTGTCGTCCGGTAGGAGAACGTGGCTCAAATAGTACAAAGAACAAAATACCTTGGATGTCGTACTGCAGTCTTGGCTCTGCATTTTCTTCTAATAGATGGGAGGACTCTTCACTCTTGAGTGTGTGGTGTTCTTAAGGCATATGGGAAGGTTCTTTGTGCCAGTGTGTTGTAGCACCATACAAACTACTATGAAGGAAATTAACTCTATCCCAGCCAAAACTAATACAGAGTGTAAGTTACCGCAGAATGGTTTTGGTTGGGAGTAACCTCTGAAGGTCATCTGGTCCACCCTGTTCTTGAAGAAGATGTAATGTGAGGTCAGGCTGCCAAGGGTCTTATCCAAATGTGAACATCTCCAGGGATGGAGACTGCAGTCTGGCTTGGTCTGTGCTCTAGCATTTCAGCACCCTATGAAGAATTGTTTTCTTTATCGCCAGTTGAAATCTCCCTTGCTGCAACTTGAGATGTTTGTCCTTTTGCTGGACACGTCCAAGAGAGCCTGGCTCCATCTTCTCTATAACCACCCATGAAATAGTTGAAGTTGTGCGTAGTTTCTCCCTGCTTAGCTTTCTGTTCTTCCAGCTGAATAAACCCAGCTGTCTGTGATACATTCAGTTTAAGTATAATATATCTGGAAACTTCTAATTATCTACCTGTAGTACTCAATCCCATTCATGTTAAGTCTGGGAGACTTACAGTGGTTTACAAATGGCACTTCCAAGCGTGGTATGACTGAGTTACAAAGCAGTCACTTTGAAAATACTGCAATTAGGATTTTAGTATCTTTGTTTAAACTGGATTAACATCTCTGCCATGATGCCAGATGGTGACATCCAAGGGGCGAAAAGTGGACTCGTGAAATTTTTGTTTCTCTTCAAATTGGCAGGCTCCAGGAGGCCACGAGCTGAACTGTGATTACTGGGAGCTTATTGGTCTGGCCCCAGCAGGAGGGGCTGATAATCTACTCAATGAGGATTCAGAGGTTGATGTGCAACTTAACAACAGGCATATGATGATTCGAGGCGAGAATATGTCCAAAATCTTCAAGGTGCGCTCCATGGTAGTACAGGCCTTCAGGGATCATTTCTTTGCCAATGGATATTATGAAGTAAGTATATTTTCCTGTGTCAGCAAATGACTGCTTTAATGTCCTGACTTCAAGGCTATCTTTTTCCTGGAAAAACTGTGTAGATTTTCCAATTAACCTGAAAGGGGCAAAAGAAAAGCTGTTTATTAGGAAACTATTATTTGATGGCTTTCATAGACATAGATCTCAAAGGTGTGTAGACACTGCTGAGGTTACAGGGTGATTCACAAACAGCTTACATACCTCTTTTTAGGGTGCTGAAGGATATCGGACTGAAATACTTGTATGCGTGCATACAAAAGCTTTGTGTTTGTAGATGGTGTTCTGGAAGAGTGTGTCTTACATTACTGCTCTTATGTGTCATCATCATTGTCCTTAATTCTTTACTCAAGTAATGACAGTCTTGTTCTTTAACAGGTCACACCACCAACTTTAGTCCAGACGCAGGTGGAAGGCGGCTCAACCCTATTCAAACTGGATTATTTTGGTGAAGAGGCATACTTAACACAATCGTCCCAGCTCTATCTGGAGACCTGCATTCCAGCGTTAGGAGATGTCTTCTGTATTGCGCAGTCGTACAGAGCTGAGCAGTCCAGGACCCGCAGACACTTGGCAGAGTATGAAGAGAGTATAATGTCTTTGTTATTTATGTATAAGTGAATTTATAAAGCAGGGGAGTAGCAGGCGGTTGGATGACGTAATGTACAGTGAGCAGACAGCATAATATAATGTGGAAGGACTGATCAAAAGTTTTTGGGAGTAGTACCTTGTCTTGGTGGATGTCCAGCTGGTCATAATATATTGACATTTAGTGAAGGAAGATCTGGGTGAAACAGAGCTGATGCATTTTTAGGAAGCTTTGTCTTTTTAGAAAATCAAGTTCATACTGTTGTCTTCCTTATTTATTCTTTCTTTTTTTTTTTAATAACTTCATTTCCTTTACAGTGTAGAAGTGGGAGAAATGAAAAAGGGGACAAAAGTGTGTGTTCTTGGGTTGTGGTTTTTTTTCTCATGAGGATTTTTTTCATAGCTAAAGATTTGTTGCTTGTGTATGGTTTTGTAATGGCATGTCTTTGTGTTTCAGATACACTCACATTGAAGCTGAATGTCCTTTTATAAGTTTTGAGGACTTATTGGACCGTCTGGAGAGCTTGGTTTGTGATGTAGTAGACAGAGTCTTGAAATCACCTGCATCAAGCTTACTGTATGACCTAAACCCGGTAGGCAGCAATGTGGAACAGTCATGAATAGCCAAGAAAATATGATATTTAGCCTTTCCTGATCAGCGTGTTCGTCTGGGGAAGGCAGAGCATGGCAGTAAGCTCTGCTTGCTTACTGTTATTAATAAGAAAATTATTAAGTAACATTAAAAGAATGAAAATGCTGCAAGGCTGGAAATGACTCTTCCAGAAGCAGGGGACTGTGGGGAAAGAAGTTCCCTGCTAGCAAGTTCCAGGAGCCAGCAATGTGCTGGGATTTATTGCAATGTGTACTGTACCAGTGGAATAAAAACCTCTATCCCAGAGCTCATAATATTGATCGGCTGGTACTTGCAGATTGAGCACAAGGGAGCAATGAAACAACTGGTGTTTTACTTTGTACCTTGGAACGTGGAGCTCTGTAAAGCTATTTTCATTTGTTAGAGACCCTTTGTCTTCTGTTGCCTTTGCAAAGAAGATGGCTTTAAGAGACTGCTAACTTTCTCCCCATCACTAGCTTTTCTCTCAGAGTGCATACAAACTCAGTCATCCCTGTTATTTTGAACTGTTTTCCTGATAAACACTGGGAGGTTCAGTTTAAAATTTGGGCTGAGACAGGGGTCAGGAGGTAGGAAATAGCAGAAGCACAACCTACCTCTCAGAGGTGGGTTCTGAAGCTGTTCTGTGCACAGGGAAGCAAAAATGTTCCTTTTGTGGCCTTGCACATGGAACCTCTGCTGATGGCTCAGTTTGAAACACCTACATGTGCAATGAATTCCTACAGAAGAAGAAACAGCTTTGAAAATACTTCCTTCTCTCTCCTGCAATCTTTTTCAGCATCTGTTCTGTGAGCTTTACTGGGCTTGGAAGATGGCTGTGTTTGGTTCTAGCTTTTCAGTACTGAGCTTGATTTTTTTTTTTTTTTAATTTTTTTAAAAGCAATAATTTGTTGATGTATGAGCTGGAAAGAGTAATGTGTATGCTTCAAGTCTGGAAGTGGACTTGTTGAGAAAAGTATTCTTTAAAAATGGTACTCTTCCAACTGTCTGTGTCTACTTTTATTTACAGGGCTTCAAGCCGCCTAAACGTCCTTTCCGACGAATGAACTATACTGAAGCCATTGAGTGGTTAAAGGAACATGATGTGAAGAAGGAAGATGGCACTTACTATGAGTTTGGGGAAGTAAGTCTTTCTTAGGCTCTTTAGGAATTAAAACCAAACAAAATCCCATGGCCCTGCGCTAAGGGTGTGTAAGTCTCTTGAAGAACAGTGTGTTTGGACCATGATGCTATTGGGCTTACTCTTGCTGTGTGAATCTGTTTTGTTTTGTTTGGAATGATATCAGTAAGGAGTGAAATTATAGTCCCATTTAAGTTAAAGGGAGTTTTGCTATAGAGTTCAGTGAGGCCTGGGTTNGCCCCCAACATATATGTTTATATATATATAAATATAGTTTCTTCTAAGACAAGTTTGTTTTAAAAATTTAGGTAAGTTAGGACAAATGTATGGATACATGTGGTCTGAAAGTGTCTTTGTTTCATGCTTGATATATGTGGAACTCAAGGTATTGGAGTGGTTTTGGCTTTAAATATTAATTAAGCCTTCTTTAACCTTAGGATATTCCTGAAGCTCCTGAGAGACTGATGACAGACACCATTAATGAGCCAATCTTGTTGTGCCGATTTCCTGCAGAGATAAAGTCTTTCTATATGCAGCGCTGTCATGACGATTCCAGGCTTACTGAATCTGTAAGTTGGTATTTTACGTAGTGTTGCACGCATCTAAATAGAGTGGGGAATGTCAGTGTGAGCGAAAATCTTGGAGAATTCTTACCAGGCTTTGTTTTGGGTGTCTCTTGGCGTGGCTTGTTGATCCTATAGAAATGACCCTGAAGCGCTAACCAAGTGTTGGTAGATCACCGGGAGCGTGCTCTTCGCTGACCTCAGTAAGTGCTAGTCTGATGACAATACTTCCGTGACCTCTTGGAGGCTGTATTGTCTGAACACTGGCTGTCTGCAGCCAGGAGGAGTCGTGGTTGCTGGGAATGCTGCTGGGTTTNAATAATTTGTTGATGTATGAGCTGGAAAGAGTAATGTGTATGCTTCAAGTCTGGAAGTGGACTTGTTGAGAAAAGTATTCTTTAAAAATGGTACTCTTCCAACTGTCTGTGTCTACTTTTATTTACAGGGCTTCAAGCCGCCTAAACGTCCTTTCCGACGAATGAACTATACTGAAGCCATTGAGTGGTTAAAGGAACATGATGTGAAGAAGGAAGATGGCACTTACTATGAGTTTGGGGAAGTAAGTCTTTCTTAGGCTCTTTAGGAATTAAAACCAAACAAAATCCCATGGCCCTGCGCTAAGGGTGTGTAAGTCTCTTGAAGAACAGTGTGTTTGGACCATGATGCTATTGGGCTTACTCTTGCTGTGTGAATCTGTTTTGTTTTGTTTGGAATGATATCAGTAAGGAGTGAAATTATAGTCCCATTTAAGTTAAAGGGAGTTTTGCTATAGAGTTCAGTGAGGCCTGGGTTTTTGTCTGAACTGTGCTGGGAGGTGTAATGTCATGCGGGACAGTGTCAAATGCTTTGCACAAGTCCAGGTAGATGGCGTCAGTTGCTCTTCCCATGTCCACCAATGCTGTAACCCCATCGTAGAAGGCCACCAAATTTGTCAGGCATGATTTGCCCTTAGTGAAGCCATGTTGGCTGTCACCAGTCATCTCCTTATTTTCCGTGTACCTTAGCATAGTTTCCAGGAGGATCTGCTCCATGATCTTGCCAGGCACAGATGTCAGACTGTGAGACTGACTGGCTTGTAGTTCCCCAGGTCTTCCTTTTTTCCTTTTTTAAAAATGGAAGGCTGGAAGGCTTGGATTTTAATTGAACAGATTTCCCTGCCCANGAATGCTGCTGGGTTTGTGGTTTGGGGGGTTTTTTGTTTGTTTTTTTACAGTTCAGTGTGGCCAAGAACATTAGAGATTAAGTTAGAGCATCTAGTCAGTTAGTTTATTCCATCTATAAATTGGGTCTGGAAGGAATTGCCTTCCTTCCTGTCATGGAGAATTAAAATTACATGGTAACATGTGTTATGGAAATACAGTTTTAAGTTTGGGCTATTTTTCCTGCCCCTCCTGCAGACAGCTTAATTGTAATAGTTTGATCTCATGTTGTGTGTTGTAGGTTGATGTGTTGATGCCCAATGTTGGTGAAATTGTTGGAGGCTCTATGCGTATCTGGGACAGCGAGGAGCTACTCGAAGGCTATAAGAGAGAGGGCATTGATCCCACGCCGTACTACTGGTATACTGATCAGGTTTGTAAAACAGATTAGATGTGCTGCTTGTCAGATGGGATATTTGATATTTTTTTTTTTAAAAGGATGCAGTCTAAATTGGAAACATATTTTTGGTGGCCCAAAGTAGATAGTCATTTAACCATTGGCAAAATGCAATGGGTAACAGTTTCCATTCTGTTAAAATGGCTGTTGTTTGCTGCAGTTGCATGCTGCCCTTACCAGATCACCTTCATTAGACTGGTCTGTGCGGCTGTATTCCTCTCATAATGTCTTCCGCAATGTTTTTGAAGCCCTTGTTGTTAGATAGAGAGGTTGATCTTTACAGTCTTGAATGGCTCAGCTCTAGGTAGTGTAAGGGGAGGAGAAAAGGAGGCAATTAAAAAAGAATCGTTAAGACTTTCTTTTCACCTTCCTTTTTCCTCTTCCAGTTCTTACACTGGAAACGCAGGACAACCAAGCAAAAATATCTTGCCTGAAAAGAGCATAGTCAATTTTCTTCATCATTCAGAAATTAATCTTGGAAGAGTTTGGGGTTGTTTTTGGTGGTATTACTGCAATTATAATATAAATAACAAGAAAATGTTTAATATCTACTCTCTGATTTTAATTTCACAGAGAAAATATGGTACGTGCCCTCATGGTGGATATGGTTTGGGATTAGAACGGTTCCTAACCTGGATTCTGAATAGACACCATATCCGAGATGTCTGTCTCTACCCACGCTTTGTCCAGCGCTGTAAACCTTAGCTATCCTTGTGATAAACTCCTAGAAAATTAAGCAACTGATGCTTGGAAAAGAACGATACCCTCTGCTATACTACAGCCTGTCAGAGAACAAGAATTACTGTGACCTGTTGTTACTACAAATACTAAGTTAGGGTGTGAAAAGGAAAATAAACAAAATCCTTTTTTAAAGGAAAATGCTCCTAATTAACTGGAAGAAGCCTTAGAAAAAAATGTTAGATGAGTTTATGCTCTCAAATCAACATAAAACAAAGATCCTGATAAGCTGTCATTTAAAAAACAAGATATGCTTCTGCTTTTAATTTCTGTGACTTAAAAGAAATATGCTGGGCATTTGATTTTTTTTTTTAATTTGCTGTGACTTTAATCTGTTTTCTCTTGTGGTTTCTTGTTGGAGAAATCAGGAGTTCAAGCTCTTTCCAATTCCAAATTTCCAGTTCCCAAATACTGACCTCTGAGAGTGGTATGAAGAGACATCATCTAAAGAGCTCAACAAAGTATAAAAATGGGAATAATGATATTAAGTGCTGCACATTTTAGCTCCTACAGCTTTTAATGCAAGTTCTGTTTGAGTTTATTCAGTAGTAAGGTATGTAGTATTATGCACAAAATTCCACTGCAAGAGGCATGGGTGGGTTTTTCCCCCCCCAGGTTATTTATTGGTTAGAAGTGATGAGGCTGAGGGTGAGGTACGCTTTGCTGCTTTTTCCTGATGCCTGTGGATGAAGTGCTGTAGTGGGTCCATGCACACCCAGCCCATGCTGAACTGCAGCGGGAGGGGACATGTCACAGACATGTCGGTGAGCTCGTGGACACTGGGATGTCTGTGGTGCCTTCCAAATTCAGATTCTGACACCTCTTTCAAACCAGAAACGACTGAGTGAAGACCCAAAGAAACTGGTAACTTTGAAACACAGTTGGATTTCAGCATTGTATGCTGACTGAATGGCTGTCCTCTCTAGACGAACTGTAGTTCAAGCAGGGCTTTCCCACGTCGTGCTAAAGTATGTTTTCATAGTAGAGCGGTTCTGTGTTTCCTAGCTGGCTCCACGTTCTCTTGTGCTACTGCATCTGAGCAGATTCTCTGGCTGTAATCAAGTTATCAAGTAGGATTAATTAAATATTTAATGTGTTGAGTCATCTGTGTGCTTTTTAGTCATAAATAAAGCAATTCCTTTTACTAGAGAGAAAAAAACTTGGTAGGTGCATCATTTGCTCTCTGCACTAAGACTTGATCTAGATTTGCCGTTGATGGAATTGTTGAGCTGTGCGATATCCATATTTTTTAATAAATGACTGGTTTTCTTCATCTTGCATGTTACATATATAAACTGGTCTAAATCAGCAACCAATAAATTATGGCAACAAGTTGGCGTGCAAGACAGTAGTTCTTGACCTGTAATGTCTGTTCCTTTCCTTTTGATTAGTCTTTATAGCTTTCTTGCTTAATCTAGCCTGTCCTGGCATAGGCAATATCTATGTGGGCAAAAGTACAGGAGAAGTGAATTTTTCAAGTGCAGTAAACACATACTCCAAAACATGGAACTCGCTCTTTTTCTTTAAATGAAATCCCCATTAATTAACTTACAGGCATGAATTTTTCTAATTTGGATAGACCACCTCGGCTACCCAGTTGAAACATCCGAGAGAGAATAAATGAGAAATGTGGTGCTAACTGGTTGCCAAGGCAGCAGCTCCAGCAGGAGCAGGCTGTGACTTTTGCTGCTTGTAGTGGTGGCTGCCCAAAGTGAGGCCAGGTGTGTAAGCAGAGTTCACGTCTGCCTCGCCAACTGATACAGCTGGAACAAGTGAGGTTATTTCCAGAGCTCTTAAACATCTGGATTTAATGTCTTGGGGTTTGTTGGGGACTGCTGTGGCATGGCTGTGTGACCTGAGGGGTGCCCCTTTGCAGCAGGGGAGTTGAGTAGAGGCTGCATGAGGATGAACGGAAGATGCTTGAAGAAATGAGCATTGCTAGGGTGGTTTTCTTTCACCATTTTCACCTATTTTCCCAGCCCTTTTGTAGCCACAATAGAAGAAAACCTTGTGCCGTAACATGCCTCACCTTGCTCTCACATTTGCCCTACTCTGGTTTTGATGGGTTGTTCTTCGTCTGAATGCAGAACTTAAAAAGATTCTTTTAAATACCTGCAAAAGTATAGTCAGTTGTAAATCTCCTGCAGTTTGGGGTATTGTTGCATATGTGTTAAGTACATGAACTAGAGGAAGAGGAGAAAAATTAACGAGCTTGACTGCAACAAAATGCTAGCAATTTCTTACTTCTGAACTTGTGTGCCTGACAGCTTATTAACAGTGAGCTACAGGAAAAATCACCCCAGTCCAAAAGTTGAACATGCTACCAAGTAGTAATCCTAGCCCTTCAGGTTTTGTTTTTGTGAGATTTTGTTGTTGTTAGTGGTTTGGGGGGGTGGGAGGGGAGGGGAGCTCAAGAGGCTACTATAATTCAGAATATTTAGGCATTTATGAGCATATAAAGACTTTTTATTTAAAAATTTCCTTCAAGTGCCTGAAGTGATGGGAAGAGAGGAGAAAGCTATACTAGAATCAAGGGATAAGATACTACTAGAAAAACACCACTTGTTGGCAATCAGTTTTCTGTCCTTAAAACTGGCAGGGCTGAGCTGCTTTGTAAAGGTTAAAAGCCTCCATATCAGGGGAGCTACTAGAGGAAGGTCTGAGGACTTAAGAGGTGCTCCTGGAAGAGGCAGATCAGATAAAGAGCTTAAAAGGTGACTCGGATGAAAGATGCTGTCGAAGGGAGACTGCTGTGCAGTTCCATAATCTGCTCGCGGAGCAGAGGTGGTGCTGTGCAAATCACCTGTGCGGGAAAGACCCCTGAATTAAGCAAAAGCCTGTGCAAATCTACTGGTGGAGTAATAAGGAGAAATTCCTTAGGTGGCTGCTGAAACCTAGCTGACAGGAATGTGGTAATGTGGAAATGCTGCTTCAAAACAAACCTTCACTATGTTAAATAGGATTGGTGTAGTTCCCAATTTATCATCGAGGCTCAATTCAGGCTTTTGATCATTAAGAAAAAAAATTACTTGTAGAGATTAAAAAATGATAAATGTAGCTTGGTTTTATTTGTGTCCCATCAGTTGTGGTTTTGTATGGTGTCTTATTTCTTTTTTTCTTGTGTTCTTACAAAATTTGCTGAGTTTGATTATGTCTCCAGTGATTTAAAGCTTATGATGATCCTGGGTATTTCTGGCAGCTATCCAGAAAGCTAGTTTCCAAGCTCTCTGTCAGTAAAGGTTTTTGATTTTAAGTTCTTATTCAGGGCTGATGTAATCACGTTTGCTGCTTCACATGTTTTTTGGGCCAGCAGTGTTCCCAGGTCCTTCCCACCCGAGTTCGATATTTAAGTCCTCCTTAATAATACAAGTACTTTGTATATGTGGGCAGTGATGGTCAGATACTGGGGAAGCGAAGCAGCTAGTTGGTCTCACCGGCTGTTAGGACTCCAGGGACTAGAGGGAGCAGCAGTTTCCTCCGGGCTCTGTCACGAATTCCTGCGCAGCTTACATCCCTTGCAAATTGTAGTCGTTAGTAACAGCTCCCAGAAGGGCACTGCAGCTGCTTGGAATACAAGAATGCTTGGTTTTGTTTTTATTAGAAAGGATAAACAAACCTGCGAAGGCGGAGAAAATGTGCAGTCAGAACTTGGATTTCTCCTCATCCTCACTTTCATTTTCCTTCAAGGTATTTCCACACAGTCAGACTGGTAATTGGATTGGTAATTGGTAAACTGGACTGCCAGCCCTGGCTCCAAGGTCCCTTCAGCCTTGTAATGGCAGCTTTGAAATCACTATTGTGTAGCCTTGTTTGGGTTACATCTCCTTACATGCATTATTTTATATTTATCTACGTTGGAACTCATCTGGCCACCCTTTGTAAGGACCTTTCGAAGTTCCTTACCAGTTTCGTGGCACTAACCATCTCAGAGAGCCCAGCATACTTCAGAAATGTGACGTTTCTCCTCTTTGCTCACTTCCCCACCGGGCAGCCGGGACTGAAACAGCTGCCGCTCGCGAGAGGGACGAGGAGAAGGGTGGTGCTGCCAGGGCTTGGGCGGTGAGAGCTGGGCTGCCTTTGAACGGCAGATCTCTGGAGAACCTGACGACTGGGAAGTGAACCGATCCCGCAGCGGGTTTTGGTTTCCCCGCTACTCTGCCCAGGCAGCTGCCAAAACCGCCTTGTTGCGCGACGAGCTGCCAGCCGCCTGTCCCCCATCTCCAAGAGGAGTAGAAGTTCATGGACAGCTCTGGATTTTATCACGCAGGGGGACTTTCACTTGCTAGTGTAAGGTTTTGCTTTCAGATAAAGGTGTTGTCCCAGCACTAGGAGTCCTGCTCCAGTGTGTCTGACGGGCCAGGAGCCCTGACGCAGAAGTCGGGCCCTGCCCTGGTGCAGGGCTGCACTGCCACAGTTCTGTGCGCTGCCGTTAGTCCTTGTTCCGCTGAGCTGGAGCTCTTCCCTGCCATCCAGCCCCTCAGGCACAGTGCTGCTGTCTAAATTCATGACGTGGAAAAGAGGGGCAAGGACTATGGCTTCAGGGCCAGCAGTGAGAGCCCCAGAGCGCACGGAGCAAGTCAGCAGCAGGGCCAGCAGTACCTCCCTGTCCGCCCCCTCCTGCCCAGCAAACAGCCGCCTTTGACTCCCAGCATCCGCAAACCGTGCCGGGCTGTGACTGTGACAGAGAGGCACAACTTGCGCCGTAATGGCATGCAGAGGTGCCGCTGGTCATAAATCCAGCTCTGTGGATATCTGCCTCCAGCCAAGAAACGCCGTTCCTCCCACCGAAGGAAATCTCCTCATAAACGACGCACACTGTAAACACGGTGCGTGTCCCGGTGCGCGAGGTGCAGCCCCATTGCAAAGTTTTCCCGCTGCGCCCTAGCAGACACCAAATTTGAGCTTTGAAAAGCCTGTTCTTTCCATCTCTTAGAGAAGATTTCAGTCTGCAGAGCAAAAACATGCCCATCGCAGTAAACAATCATAGAACCATAGAATCACTAAGGTTGGAAAAGACCTCTAAGATCATCAAGTCCAACCTCAACCCAACCCCCCCATGCCCACTAAACCATGTCCCCAAACGCCTCATCTACACGTCTTTTAAATCCCTCCAGGGATGGGGACTCCACCACTGCCCTGGGCAGCCTGTGCCAAGGCCTGACCACTCTTGCAGGAAAGAATTTTCTCCTAATGTCCAACCTAAACCTCCCCTGGCGCAACTTGAGGCCGTTTCCTCTCGTCCCATCGCTGTTACTTGGGAGAAGAGACCGACCCCCCCTCGCTCCAACCTCCCTTCAGGCAGTTGCAGAGCGCGATGAGGTCTCCCCTCAGCCTCCTCTTCTCCAGGCTGAACACCCCCAGTTCCCTCAGCCGCTCCCCGTCAGACTTGTGCTCCAGGCCCTTCCCCAGCTCCGTTGCCCTTCTCTGGACACGCTCCAGCCCCTCAATGTCCTTCTTGTCGTGAGGGGCTCAAAACTGAACCCAGGGTTCGAGGTGCGGCCTCACCAGTGCCCAGTACAGGGGCACGATCCCCTCCCTGCTCCTGCTGGCCACACCAGTGCTGATACAGGCCAGGATGCCGTTGGCCGCCTTGGCCACCTGGGCATTTTTTTTCCCAGTGCACTGGGCTGCGACCGACCCATGCGTTTCACTGGGGAGCATGGGCAGAGCGCCGGCCTGCGACCTGCCCCATGCCAGGCCGGCTCCTGGCTCAGCCCCGGGGTCCTGCTCACCGCGCAGGAGCACCGCAGCCTCTGGCTGGGAAGGACTGTGCTTCCCCTCCGCTGGTTTTGTCTCTGTAATTCTATCAGCTTTTTCAAAGCAAGTACCGTGTTCTGGGCAACGGTTTCCCCGCGGTCATTGTGAAGGTGTGCCAGTGCCGCAGGAAGCGCTGCCGCTGCCGGCACCTGCCGCTGCGCCAAGTGCTCGGCACCGGTTCGAGCGCGAGGACCCGTTCCCAGCTGGTGCGGCCCTGCGGGGCGTCCCGCCCCAGGTCCCGTCAGACACGCCGGCCGCCCTCACACGTGTCTTCCAGTAAAGCCTCAGGTGAAAACATCCCCCCAGTCGCGCACAGAGATAAACTCTGGGCGCTGTGGTACCCCGGGCACAGCGCTGGGTGCTGACGCAGACTTACAGAGCGGGATCGCTGTGTCCAGACCGTACGCCCGTGACCTCTGCTACCGACAAGGGCCCTTTGCAGTCAGGGTAATCTCCAGCCCCAAAGCTGCAGGACTGTCCACAGAGGGGCAGCCAACCCGGGTGCCAGGGCATGGGGACAGCTCTTGGAGGAGCAGAGAATTACTAGAGGCAAAATAAGATGGTGGAAGAGGCCACCGGTTAATGTGCCCTGGCAGAGGCAGGCTGGGATCACACCAAGGCTCTTCATGAAGCCGGGAAGGAGGGATGAGGACTTTTGTAGGCGAGGATCCTGGCTTAACCGCAAAAGGTGACTGAGATCTGAGGTGGTGGATGAGCTTCTCTGTTGAGAAAGACCCCAAGATTTAAAAAAAAAACATCTTTTTTAAAAGGGTCTGCAGTTTCTTTAGAGCCTAACTGCAAACCTAAGAGATATCTAAGTACATATTTTGTTTAGCATGTGTGTTTGCAAAGAAAACCTTCAAAATGTAATCCCTGCATAACGCAAGGGATGCCATTATTAGTTTAGCTTCAAAAAAATTAGATATTGGGGTCTTTTGTTTGTTGTGATCAAGGGGTGCTTGATCTCTCGTTTCTGAGCCCTGGTCCTGTGGTGACGGTCGCAGGGGAACTGTGGGGGACGGCCGGGGCAGAGCAGCCCGAGGGACTCCCGGCCCGTCGCCTCCGGCGCCGCCGCCCCGGCACCGCCCCGAACAGCAGCGGGGGCGGTGCCGGGGGCGGTGAAAGCCGGGGGGCGGTGGCGGGGCCGTCTGAGGGAATGCGGGCGGCCGCCGCCAAGATGGCCGNCTGCCTCCGCCGCGGGGGTCGCGCCGCCGCGCTGTGGTAACTGCGCTGCAGGGACCTGAAAGAAAGTCCGGCGCAATTAGCGGAGCGCGTGGGTAGTGCCGGGCCGGCTAATGATGGTTTTAACTCTAAATGAACTGAGGGCTGCGAGGCTTGGGATTTTCTCGTCTGAGAGACGTTTGTCGTTTGCTGCTATCGGCCTCGATTTTTCGTTTGGTTTGGTTTTTTTTTTTTTTTCCCCTTCAGGAGTTTAATTTTAAATGAGGGACTTTCCTTTTTAGAAAGTGTTTGTGTAAAAATCATCCTTGTTTAACAATTCCCAGGTTGAGTTTTCAAAATAAGGCCAGGTGCGGTGAGGAGGTGTGGATAACGAATGCAGTCACAAGTCAGCTTCACAGCTGTCCTAACGCTGCAAGTGTGTGTTATAGCTGTTGTCTCCCTGTACGTAGGTATGGCCGTTTTTACACTGTGCAGTCACTTTTGTGTGCTCCTTCAGCGGGAGCGCTTTTCCTCACTCTTTGTACGTAGACGCGTTGCCCAGGTGCTGCTGCAGCGGCCGAGTAGCTTCACGTACCTACGAGCGGCACCGGTGCGCTTGCCCTGAGACCAGTGGAAGTGCGGGCACGCACCGGCGACCAGTGTTGTCAGGCCTTGGCTCCAGAGGCTAACACGATAATGCCATTTCTAAAACTTATAAAGGAACGCTTTTTATCAACGTTCCGTCAAGCTGCAATCATCGTCGCACGTCGTGTGCCTTCTGTGTCACGTGCTTTATGGTGCGGGTAGAAATATGCCCAAACCTCACCTTAAGTAAAACAAATGCTTTATGGTATTTATTTACAGTGCGGAAGGATCAATACAGCCATTGAAACTTCTCTTTTTATTGTTCTATGTAATTAACATATAGTGTCAGTGCTTCAGAAAGTAATAACCTAAGAACTGGAAGAAGAACATAAATATTTGAAAAGAGTCTTTCAGGCATCAGCGATGCTTGAATTGAAGTTCTTTAGTTCGCAGCCTTTTATATCACTGCAGACAGAGGTATCCGCAGCTACACACTCTTAATCCCGAGTAAGAAACTGGATTTGCAAGATGCTTTTCACTGTCGTTATTTCAGCAGGTTTTGAGGGCGTTCAGCATCTGTTCAGGATGTTATTAGGGACCTGTGAACCATAAAATGCTCTTCTCAGCGGGTGGATCGGCCGCTGCGGAGGTCTGTGCTATGGGGGCTCAGTTGCTGCTGGAACTCCCGCAGTCTGACGAGGGGAGTGTTGCACCAAACGATTGCTGGAGAGCTGGGGATGCAGAATTTAACAATTTTTTTCATCTTGGGCAATTCACACTATTGTTGCAGTAAAAAATGCCATGTAATGACCATGAACTGAGGAAAACAAAGCATGCTTTTGAAAAAGCAGGCTGTAACCAGCATGTGGGAAGACTTTACTTCTAAAGTATCCTGGTTTTTGGCTGATGCTGAAATCCAGGCATAATAGAAGTTGCGTAGCTGGGTAGTGAGGAAGAAGGCTGCCCATGTCCCTGGGTAAATGGATTCTGAAATTGCTGCTCAGTGTACCTGACATGGGGTCAAACTAAGGAGCTGCGTGCTTGGGGCTCGCAGATGCTGACTTACGTTGCTGAAGTTTGCTGGGGACCCTAAATTAACAAATGTCTGACCTACATTGTAGAGGTGGTGTAGAAATACTTTGCTTGTCTACAGTTAGCCCAGGTATGTCTGTACCATGAGGAGTTACGTAGCTTGACAGACTTACTTCGTTAGTGTGTCAGCCCTCTGTAGTTTCTCTTGAGTTGTCACCAGTTATTTTGGACTTATGATTGGAGCTTAAAGATTAGTGAGGCTTTTGTTTGGTTTTAGGTTACTGCCTGGTATCTGAAAAGCTGTTAGTATACAGAGTGTTTAAAGAAAGGCAGAAGCTTGCAATTTCATGACTTTCTTTGATTCCAGGACCTGGAGCTTAAGGGAGAAAATGCCAAGCAGCGCAATGCTGCCAAGTGTGTTTATGTAGCTGCTGAGGGATTAGTGCCTATCTGTGAAGAGGCCCCTCAGCCCGGTGCAAGGTTATCAATGTGCTGTTATCTTTCTTCCAGTTGTAAAAAGCGGCAGTCAGCTGAGGGTCCCGGTACGGTGGAGAGGTCAGGCAACTGCAGCCGCAGTGACAGAAAGCACAAAACCTCAAGTTCAGCCAGAAGTGCGGTAAGTTTGCAGTGAGGTCTGGGTGGGTGTGACCTGCTGTCGCTGCCCTCTCCGATATGGTATGCTGCTTTACTTGCACAGCAAAGCTGGTTAGCTAGTGAAATGTGGCAGTCACGGGGCTTGATCTAGGGTTTTTGTGCCTGTGTAATTGCTTTTATCTGGCTGGTTGCAGTCACCGAGCCTCTTGTTTTCGCAATTCGGCGGGGCAAGGATTGCCTGCCGTGTTCTCTGCAGAAGGCGGTGAGGCAGTGGCCCACGGCAAGGGCTGAGGCAGCGCAGAAGCAAGAGAAGAACAAACAGTAGGAAGATGTTATTATTTGAGGTTCTGGTTCCTGCTTCCTGGATTTTGTTCAGCAACCTCCTGACAGACACTCCAGCAGGAGGGGAATGGAAACCGAGGTCCCAACCCATCGGGGCAGGCCTGGGCTCCTCTCAGTGCCCTTTTGGCTTTAACAAGAGGAGGGCAAAGCTCCCTGTGCAGCCTCAGCTCCATCCACTCAGGAGGCGAGAGATCTTGGTCACTGGCCTCATTTGGGCAGGGGAAACAATTCGATGGGGAAATCCACCTCTTGGGTGAGAGTTGTGATCAGCAGCCCTTTCTGTAAAAGCTGATACTGCCATCTGCTCCGCTCTGCTGTGCTGGGAGGGACCTTATCCTTAGAACAGCGTGGTGGACCTGCACCTGGATAGAAAACCCACTGTGGGGAAAAAAAAACCCGACAACCTAAACAAAACCAACCCTGCACTTATTTTCTGTGTAGAATGGCTCTTTGCTGCTTTCACTGCTTTGGGAGATGAGATGTGTCTCCAAAGTAATGAAGACAAAGACCTGTGTGGGTAGCTCATCTGTTTTCTGTGGAAGCTGCTGCCTGGTTTGGTTGGAATCTACAGCTGGCGTTCAGCTGAGATAGTTCCTTAGACCCTGTTTTATAACCTCCCTTACAGCCTTCAGCTGCGAGATAATTTTCTCAGTATATTTCCAGTTAAACTCTGTGTTGCAAAATGATTACTTTTTTAAAAAAAGTAAAGATCGTGTAAATACTTGTTCTCTGGCTGTTCATGCTTGTAGATCATATTTTTACATAAGCAGGATGAGCTTCTAAATAGGATGCTACTTTTGCAAAAGGCAAATGCAGAAGGATAAGCTGATTGTTTTGTAATAATAATAATTAAAAAAAAAAAGCAGTAGGTCACTAGGATTTGAAATCTCTCTTGCTTCTGTAGGAAACCTAAAACAGGCATCTTGATGTTAAACATGGGAGGTCCAGAACGGCTGGATGATGTGCATGATTTCTTACTTCGTCTCTTCCTGGACAGAGATCTAATGACGCTTCCAGCTCAAAAGTGAGAAACACTGTCAAGTCCTGTGTTGCGGTCGGTGTTGGGTGTTTCTGTCTTAGCTGTAGGCTTGGAGATTTAACTTCTGTGTATATCAGCATTTCTTAAGACTGTTTCATCGTGGGACCAGCCAGTGCAAGAAACAGTGTTATAATTCTCTGGAAATAGGCGTGCCAAGTTCGTTCTCTTCTAATTGCAAATTGTAGTTTACTGTCACTTAGCAAGTTTGAGAAGGGTGATGGAACATAACATTAAACAAGCCATGCAATGATGGTTTGCTGTAATTTGGAGAGATTGCCACGGACAATGCACTGCAGCAGAGGGATTTGGGGAAAGGGGTGGTGATTTGGGTTATGATATTAATACGTGTACCTTTTGAATGCTGTAGTAAATTAGCACCCTTCATTGCCAAACGCCGCACACCGAAAATCCAGGAGCAGTACAGCAGGATTGGAGGTGGATCACCAATCAAGAAGTGGACGGCGGTGCAGGGAGAAGGCATGGTGAAACTGCTGGACAGCATGTCTCCTCGCACCGGTACTTCTTCACTGTGCTTGTTAAAAGTTTCTTCTGTCTCATGTGTTGAAAGCATGCTTGTAAAGCAGCTTTTGCATCCTGATTTTTATTGTGTGTGTGAACAGTGTTCTTGCTGTTCATAACAAATACATTGCAGAAGTTCTTATTCGTTAAAAACTCAGCATATCCAAAATCACATGTGCAAATATATTTTTGTGGTCACTTCTGTGGCTGCATTGGAGAATGGCTTTGATTTTGGAGAGTACTGTGGGTACTTGTTCAAGCTGCAGTAACAGTGTAGCACCAAAAGCCAACAACCAAACATTTACCCACCTTCTCAGGCTGGATCGGGTATGTGCTGTGCTCCAGCTGCCACCTCTCTCTGTGCCCAAGCTTAACGGCTGCCCTGTGTATGTCCGCCCTTAGATGCTTTCATCTTGCATAACTTTGGCCATCGGGAAGTCGGGCATCTGGCCTAAACTGGTGGTCTCTGCTCCCTCTTTCACCGAGAGAGAGTAGGGCTTGGAGAGAAGGTGATTCGGTTCATCCTAAGGTCATTATCAAAGATGGGCGGGTGTCACCCTCTACAGGTACACTTATCTCTCTCCTTTGATTATGGGAAGAAATCTGGGTTCCTACAGTAGACAAGTATCTTACTTTCAGATGGCTGAAGCTAGGTGACGGGAGTCTGTTGGTGTGTGTGACTGCAAGGTGTCATACCGTGCCCTGTAAGCCCTGCTTGAGCTTGAAGAAGTCTACACTGAAGACAAGTGGTTGAGCCTTAGGTGATAAGAAAGGGGAATGTATTTCATGTGAACAAGTAAGGCAGGCATGGGAGAAGGGTGTTGGAGTGGCATTCGCACTAGTGTAAATGGGCTGGGGATTTCTGACCAGTGGCAGTATAATCTCATGTAATTCTCTTATCTTTTATGAAGAAATGGAGTGGGAGAACGATGCTCCTCTTAGGCTGTGCGTGTCCGTGCACACACAGAGCAAAGAACGGCTGTTGATCTAGGCTTCCCTGGTTGTTCCTGTTCTGCACACTGGTGCTATTGAGTTTCACAGGGGGTGGGATCTCCTGCTGTAAAACGCACGGCCACCGTCTGGTGGCTGCTGCTTGTAGCTGCCTGCAGGACGGTGTCATTCAGCAGCCAGCGGTTCGGCTCGGAGGACAGTGCAGCGTTCCCTGCTCCTGCTGCTTCCTGCAAGGGCCCTTCCCCGCTCAGGGCCAGCTTGGCTGGGACGCCGTGCAGGGACTGTCTGATGTAGAACAGCTCTGAGGCCAGAACTTAACGCTATAAAGCCTTTTGTGTTTGCCTTTGTTAGGCCAGCCTGAGCCTAAAGAATAGGTACCTGCATGGGAGGGTGTCGGGAGTCTGACCGTTCTCCAAAGCCACAGGTGTCTTTCATTCCTCTGAAATGTCCCTCTGCAACTATTGCTTGGATGTATCCAGAGCCTTTAAAACTTTGAATCTGTAACTATTAATAATGGATAAAAGAACACACAGCAATTAGCCCCGATTTCAGGACTGAAGAGGAGGTCAGTTGGAAGAAAAGACAAGGTTTCACAGATGAACGTTGCAGGGCTTGGTTGAGTGACAGCAGTGAGCCCCACCCGAGGAGGGGAGCAGGAGATAAGGCCTAACGGTTTGGCTTGGGTGGAAGTAGATACTGTCTTTGCCAGTTCTTCCTTGATGACAAGAAAACTTGAAAGGTGAATACAACCTCCCTCTCCTCTCTCCGGATCACCGAATCTCTCTGAACCTTGCTCCCTCGCAGCCAGGAGCTGTGACTTGTAAGGATTACACTCTGCCAAGCTACCTGGTAGCATTAGTGTGATGGGAAATGGGTGCAGATGCTTCTGTGAATGTCCCTTTACTAAGGGCTTCAGCTAACGTGTTTTACCGTGCAATTGCAAGGGGCTAGGCGTGCAAACACAGACAACTGTGGGCATTTGAATAAGGTTAATTTGCTGTGATTCAGCCACGTGCAATCTCTCTCCTAAAACCTCCAACCAAATTGACACATGAGTCATTTTTCACCCAGGTTAAGTGCATTCATGGTGAATTTGCAGTGGTTTAGCTAAACTGCTTTCAAATTGGTTGTTAGTTGAATTGCACTTCAGCTTGTATTGTGCAGTTAGCAGCAGAGGAAAAACAGACTTCTAGTTCATCTCTCCTGCTTGCTGAAGGCAATAGGTCATTTGCTTACAGTACCTTTTATGCTACAGTTTCTTGTTCTGTGACACTAAAACTGTGGCGTTAATAAATGTGAATGGCAGCACTAGAAATTAAACTTCCACATTCACATATCAGCTCAAGGGTGATGGCCATATTCTGTGTCTGGCCTCTTATGGGACAGGCAGAAAAAGACAGTGAGTTGCTACTGCTTTGACAAAAGCCAGGAGAAACAGGACCGCGATGGTTGGTCTGTCTGAAATGACCTGTCTGGGGGTCACCTTTGTTCTGATAAGGTGTTTCTCTGCATTATGCTGTTTGTTCTTGAAGCAGCAGACTACCTTTGTGAGTAGAAGGAATTAATGAGCTCACTAAGCTGCCTGCTGAATTCCTCCCCGATGTGTTAGCTACAGATAATACTTCTCATCCTGCCACTCTAGTAGGAGCACTAAACATTTTTAATAGAAAAACTGCTGGAGTAAGAGAAGCTGAAGAGGAGAGCTCTCTGTTCTCTTCAGCTCAGCAGCTTTACAATGCGTGGTGCTGCAAGCCACCTTCTCCCTTCAGTTTCCATGACCTTTGCTGATGGGATGCTGGTGTGTCAGGGAATCCCCCTCCCTCTTTGACAATACACGTTATTTGATTCCTTTGTGGCACCTGCTTCAGACTTGGGTAGAAAAAGGCTAGAGGTAGAAGATTGTAAAAGGCTCTGGAAGGTGAAAAGTAATGCTCTTGGAAGGCTAGAACCAAATTTATTTCATTCGTTCAGCATGTAACGTGTACTGATAACCTTCGTTCGGGTGATGTTTGATCCTTTTTTCCACAGATGCTACTCTCTAGCTTAATTCCAGCTGTAGTCCCTGCAAGGATAGTCAAAGCCTGAAGCCAAAACCGCACCGAGCTGTGGCATCCGAGGCAGTAGTGTTTTTAGCAGCAGCAGCCCCTGAAGGGTCGGGCTTGCAACAGGTTCTGAAGATAAAGCTTAAAAAGTTTATCTGCTTTTCTCAGCGTACCGCTCCTGCTTGCTTTTGTTTGGTGACCACTTTTTGTGAAGTCACGCCCTCCTCTGTGTAGTTCTTACACCTGATAAGTCATTTAGAGACATTTTTTACTTAACAGTAGCTGCGGTTTTAAAAATTGAACGTGCTAACCATTGCTAACAATTGAATTGAGTGCTAACCATTTCCTTAAGTATTTCGAGTAACCTTGCAGCGATAGAGTACTGTGTTGCTTCAGAATAGCTGGAAACAGTTGGATGTGCTTCCAGACTCAGCTACGCGTTTCGGAATATCGTGTGCTCACAGGTAGCACTTCGGGAACACTGAGCTCTGTTAATGAGTAACTCGCAGGTTGTGGTGGTAAGACTTCAAACACATGGCAAAGAAGAAATACTTTGCATACTCGTTTTACCTTGATCGGGACTTTCTGGGTGTAGAGTTTATAGTTGCTGTGTATTTGCAGTTGGTGAAGAGCTCATGTTAGACAGTATCAATAACCACCTGAAATACCCTCCTGCGTAAATTAATCTACTGATTTACTGACTTGTAGTATATATTTGACATGTAACACTTTGGCAATGGGACTAATATAAAGTAGTAAATAAAGAGCCTCACCCATGTCATCTGGGAACAATATAATTTTAAAATGAAGCTTTATTGTTACAGCAGCTGTCTGAAAATGAACAAGAGTTCTTCCTTCTGAATGAGTGAAGTTGGGTAGGCTCTGTAGTCTGTAAGAATAAATCACACAAACATGGTGATAGGAAAATCTGTTGCTATTGTTGGGGGTTTTTTTTAGTGCTGGCATCAAATAGGCTAATGTCTTGCAATGATAATTAAATTTTAAGAAGGCACATCTTGATTTTTTTAATTGTTTTTAATTATAATTGTTCTTAATATTTCTTACAAGCTGTATTTTAGCTGAGATTCCCTTGTCAGCAGGAAGAAAGCTCACAGGATGAGGGGGGCCACATTGGTTCTGTAGATTGGCAGCTCTTCGTGGAAGGAGGTGTCACTCTATTTCCAGTAGTTCTGACTCTAATGACAAAATGAATACGTATACAGACATGAAAACTGCTCCTTTGCTGCTTGCGATCCGGGACAAAACATAATACTGCAAGAGTGTCGGCCATGTTTTTTCCCAGTATGTCCTTTCCCAGGTTAAACTCCTACTGTCTTTGCTCTGTTTAGTCAGACTTTTGTTTTTAATGCCATTTTAAAAAGTTAGTGAGGTTACTGGCTCCTGGGGCTCCTGAAGTTGGGTCGTTATTTGCTACTGCTCTCCACTGGGAGTTCCCTTGCCTCCTGCAGAGAACTGGGGGTGACTAAACTTGTTTTCTGAATCCTGTGTAAATGCGTGGAGTGGAGACCAAGCACGGGACATCTGCTTCCTTCAGAAACCTGTTCAATGTTATTTCAGAGCTAGTGACCCGGAAACCCTGAAAAAGAAACTTTGCTTTTGTTCTCCTAAGAACCTCTGTCCTCTACTTAAAAAAACTCCACACACACACCCCCCCCAAAACAAAAAAGAAACTTTCCCTCCCTCCCTCCCTCCCCCTAACCAAACCATAGTCCCCAAACCTTGAAGCCCACAAAAGATTAGAGATGAAAAATGGAAAAACCTCAGATATTGTCCTTGGAGAGAGTAATATTGCCTCCAAAATAAAGTGTTTAAAGGCATGAAGATTTCTATGGAAAACACCCAGAAAACAGAATGGAAGAACGTGTGTCCCTTACTCAGTACCACCGATCTCCTGCCCCACACAACAGTCCTGTCCTTGGGGGTTTATGTGCAAACGGAGCAGACTTACCAGCGTGGGGGAAGGCATCTTCTCTTGCAGGGGTGGTGACCAGTTGAATCAAACGATGGTTCCACCTTGTCTTGTTTAGCTTTGTTTTTTAATGTGGATAACTGGAGGCAAGGAAATGGAGAGAAATGAAACAGAATTACATCTGCATAAAATGATGAAGGAAAAGATAAAGTAGGTGAGGGAAACGCCAGGGAGCCAGGTCTTTGCTGAAGCTGCACTAGGAGGGCAGGGAAGGGAGGGCATGCGGAGCAAACGGTCGGAACCTGGGAATTCTGCCTGAACGCCCCTGCAGTGCTGGGACTGGGGGCTCGATCCAGCAAAGGCATATGAATCCTTCACGCGCTGAAGGCATCCTGTTTTGATGACTTCTCTATGGGCACCTGGAGCATGAAAGGGATAAAATGATCTGATTTTCTTGAAATGCCTTATAGGTAGCTAATGTTTATAAGGTGCAGGGCCTTTTCCTGTTTGAAGCTGATCCCTGTAGAGCAGATTAGCTCAGTGCTGGTGCACAAAATTGCAGCCCAATTATATTTGAAAGTTTAGGTAAATAAAATTTCCTGGAATGTGCAGACTGCTTAAGCAATGCGTTTCCTTTTGTATGGTGGAATGAAGAAAGCCTTGTCTTTCCTAAGGTTTTGGCATTTTAATTACATTGGTGTGTTTAAAACATCTGACTTCTGATTTCAGTAAGCGAGTTGAGCTGCGCTGTTAGGAAGCCCGTAACACGTCTGTAACTGTGGTCTGTGTTAGGGCATAGTGGTGTTCATTTAGCACCTTGTAGCGACACTTTTTAACCAATACATCCTTTAAATCAGAACTTGCCCAGCAAAACATGAGCTCTGTACAGTCTGGAAACGACGCTTCTGCTAAACTAAGTAAAGCAGGAGAGTGATCTTCCTGCAGAAGCAAACAATAGTATAAATCACTTTTAAATTCTAATAACAGCAAAGTGAGTTACCAGGAAAATACTTGGCCAAAGAAAGATGTGTTTATATGACAGTGGTTTAGAAAATTATCAAGAAGTTTATTTCAACAGTTTCAGTCTGTCTGGTTCTGTACTTTGTACTTATTAATGACGTGTATTGAGAGTTCTTGGGGTTTTTTTCTGCAATTTCTTTTCCTGTGCTTTGGCTGGCAGCGCCTCACAAATACTACATTGGCTTCCGGTACGTCCATCCTCTGACAGAAGAAGCAATTGAAGAGATGGAGAAAGACGGCATTGAGAGGGCTATCGCTTTCACGCAGTACCCGCAGTACAGTTGTTCTACCACAGGTGAGCGTCGTGCGGGAGCAGAGCAGGGCAGAGGCCAGCGTAGGCACGAGTCTGCGAGCCTTGAGGGAGCGTTCGGAGTGTCAGGGCAAGCTGTCCTGTCTTCCTCAAAGTGCCCCTTCCTGTGGGCTTCATTGCCAACTCGAGTTCCTCTCTATTCACTATAATTCTGAATTTTAGGTAGAAACTTTGTGACTCAGGGTAGCTTTGTTACCATTGTTATTGTGAGATAACATAAACTGAAGGCTCAGGAACATGACTGAGTAAGCTTGCTTCATGGAAACTAGCGCAATAATTGCTCTTCAGTTAAAGAATGGTTTAGCGAATTGCTCTTGGCTGGTACATTGTATGAACTTTGATGTAATTGCTCCCATTTGAGGCTCTCAGTTCTGACTTACAGTTGCATTTTAAATATGTAGCATTTTAAAACATAATACCTTGCTGCAAAACTGATTTAATCTGACAAGTTGCTAATGCCTTGGCTGAACTTATGTTCTTAATTCTCTGCATTTCAGGAAGCAGTTTAAATGCCATTTATCGCTACTATAATAAAAAAGGGGAGAAGCCGAAGATGAAGTGGAGTATAATTGACCGATGGCCGACACATCCCCTTCTTATTCAGGTATGGATTTGTATGAGAGCCTTTGAGATTAGCAGTCGGAATGAGAGGTGTGAACTGAGCAGGTCTGATACGTTCTCAAATTGGCATTCCTTGGGCTTTTCTTAGATTGGTTGATACAGGAGAAACCTGATATCTTTGCATTGCCAGATGACTTTAAAACAACAAAGAACTAAATAGAGATGTTTATTAAGCTTCGTTTTTAGAAATATTTGCTGCCAGTAAACACACAGTACAATGTTAAGCAACAGAAAAATTCTGAGGAAACACTTCACTCAGATCAAGTCTTAGCTTCTGAGAAAGCTTACAAGATTTTTAGCCATAGAATGTACTAAAAGAAGATGAACCTATTTGCTGATTTAGGCTGTGTTTTTAAAAAAAAAATACTTGAGGAGAATAAAAGGAATGCTTCAATTTGAGGATACATTTTAGTTATGGTAATGAAATGTGTCTTGTCTACTATGTATGAAATTACAGGTGAAGGATGGCTATTTCATGCCAGATGTTTTGGCATGATAGTGTGTGAAAGTGACCACCATGCACATCTTGTTTTAATTCCTGCTCAGGGCAGGTCTGTGGTCGACAAACATACAGATCATGTTGGTTTGTCAGATTCTCATCCAGCAGCAAAGAGGCAATTCTAGGCACAGCACTGGCTGTGGCAGGAGCAATTAAGGGAAACCACCTTGCTCCTTGCTTTTCAGAGAAAATGGCATTTTTATCTTTGTTAGGGAGCTTCTCCTCTAGTTTGAGTTTTGTGGTGTGCTGAACAGATGATAAAAATGACTGAAGGAAGGCAAGGTGGAACTGCCCTCACTGTGTGACGTTCCCCTGACAAGCTGCCTGAGCATGATGCTGTCCTGGGACGTGCTGTTGTTATTGTGCACCCTCCGTGCCTTCAGTATGTATTCTCCCTGCCTTCAGTGAAACATCTCAGCGAGTTTAGGAACCTTTCATATCTTCAGGGAACCTGCAAAATGGTTTCCATTAGACAAAGTACAAACAACCTCCTTTTTTTCTTTTTAATAAGCTCACCAGTGTGCGTTTCCTTAAGCCCAGGGAGGCTGTAATTGAAAGGGCTGGCTCAGCCCCTGATTATGAAGTTGAAATAGAAATTAAATATTTTTTAACATTTCTGGTCTGTTTTTCACTGTAAAATATCTGAGAGAGAAGACCATGCAGACAGAGTTGTTTCATGCTCCTGCAGCACCAGGTGCCGGCAGCGATGGCAGCTTTTCTCTCTGGACGCTCCCTCGGCCTAGCTGCGTGTCTGCAGTGTTACGGCTGGCAGTGGGAGTGGAGGGTCAGCGGTATTTCCCTGCTTTTTCGTGTAGCACTAAGAACACTTCAGATGTTGATGGACAGAGGTGTCCCACCTCTCCCGTGTTCTCTCCCATCAGCTGAGCTCAAGGCGGAGGTCTCTGAATGCAGTTGAATGCCGTTACCTCAAGCTTGCCTCAGCGGTCCGTTAGGGGACACCTTTCACAGAGCAGGCTTTTCCCCGGTGCCGTGTGTATGTACTCTAATCTAGCCTAAGTGTAAGGGGGCTGCTAAGAGAGGATGGTTGTGCTCTGCCCATTCGCCATTTCCTTCTCCCCTGCCCTAGCAGCTGCACGCGTGTGCCCTCCGTGGCCAGGGAGCCGCTCTTCAGAGGCGGTAGAGGAGAGCTGGGTTGAACTGGTTATGTTCTTTCAGTTTGTTACTAGCATCTTAAAACCACCGGGATGATCAAAAGTTCACAAGGGCCTTCGGTGTGTTGGAATTGGGCACTGTGTGATACTGTGTACGTGACAGTATGTAATACGTACTGTCTCCCACTATTGCCCCGTGCTATTGCTCCACGCAAAAAGGAAATTTTGAAGTTCTTAAGGCAACCTGGAACATCGAAGCTGCCTATCTCGGGTCATTTGAGATCACATAATGCCTCTCAGTGTTTCTGATTCAGGTCTTTCCTTTTCTTTTTGGAACAGTGCTTCACCGATCACATACAGAAGGAACTGAACCTGTTTCCACCCGACAAAAGGAAAGATGTCGTCATCCTCTTCTCGGCTCACTCGCTGCCCATGTCTGTGAGTTACGTCAGGTTGTTTCTGTCGTAGTCGGACCAGAGTCACACTGGCTGGGCTGAAAGGAAGGGTACGCGGCTCGCACACCCGCAGGGTAGGGCCACAGTTGTGGAAGTGCCGGGCAAATATAAAAGAGAAATATGACGGTGAGTTAGTGAGCTGCAGCTGGAAGCCTGACGCAGAGCTGAAGGCGAGGCACGTGAGCCGATTGCTCTCCTGCAGGCTCGCTCGGATCTGTGCTGCCGGGCTCCATCGAAGATGGAGCGCTGGGTCAGGTCAGACTCAGTGTGGCTGCTTCCGTGGCCTCACAAACTTGCCAGCTCAAACCCGGATGGTAACGGAGGGGAAAATTTGGTTATTTTCTCACCTCTAGAAAGCAGTAATAATACTTTTCACTGAAGGAATGAAAGTAAAATCTTTGCAAGATTGCAATAAATGACTTCTGTCAGCAGCCAGCGGCTGCAGTGAAATGGCTCTTGGATCGTTTTTCAAAAATGCAGTGCAGTTACCAAAATATCACTATATCTATATATGATGATAGAATCTATCTTTTCTCTTGCGAAGCAGGAGGAGTAGATGTCCTGGTAAAGCAGCTTCATCATAGGTTTTGCTGGGCAAGAATGCAGTTTTTCTTCCCTGTTTCGGATGAGCCAGGCACTTGGTACGGCTCCTCCTGGGCGCAGCCGCATCACGCGCAGCATACTGACCTTTCCCGGTCTTTAGGTGGTCTTTGCCCAAACATGTTCACTGGAAGAAAAAGGTCTGGTGTTTTTGTGTTGAAGGTAGTGAACCGTGGTGATCCGTATCCTCAGGAAGTGGGAGCTACTGTCCAGAGAGTCATGGAGAAGCTGAACTACTCCAACCCTTACAGGCTTGTCTGGCAGTCCAAGGTATGTGCTCAGGGAAGCTGTAAAGCCACCTGCCGCTGTAAAGCTCTTCAGGTGACGGAGTTTATGATCTTCAGCTTAAGAAGATCATAACCTCAGTGCCTTTTTCCCATTCTCAGCAAGTATTTCTGCTAGAACAGAATCTCCGTCTTTTACACAAATTCAGTCTTTCCAGATACTCTGTCCACAGTTTCTCAGCTTTTTTGTATATTGCGTCATTTTAAAGTAGATTTTTGATGTGTCTGTTAGAAAACCTGTGATCTCATAACATTTAGTTTGGCATTTGTCTTTCTCTGTCAGAAGGAAAAATCAAGCACTCATTGGATTCTTAAGTTGTTGCTTTTGGAGAATCTCTGAGCAATTTTTCTGAAGTCATCGTGGTGATATAGGCATTCTTAATGATAATATGAGCCTAATCCAAACAGGCTTCATTATTCTTGTACAAAGACTGCTTGCGTTACTTTGTACTTATTATTACTACTGCAAATAGCAAGGAACATAAGTTTTACCAGAATTATGTAGTACAAGTAACCTTATGTCTCAAGGGCATTACACCTATCATGCCATTGTTGTCTTGTTCTTAAAGTTCCATATTATGGTACATCAGCACCGAATGCTTCGTGGATAGTAAAGAGGTAAGGACAGGTTGCTACAGAATGGTAACTTCTTTAAAAGGCAGGTAAACCCCGTGCAGTAGGTGTCAGGGTTTTATTGAACTGAAAACAGTACACCTGTATTCAAATCTTCATTTATTTTAATGCGAGTCTCATTTAGGCCAGCCCAGGTTCTGTTTCTTTGGGGTTTAAATGACAGGACAGTATGTCTTCATAAAAAATTTAATGGAGAAAGTGAGAGGGACTATCAAAAGCAGGGAAATACAAATAACTGGCTCCATCTTAAACATAATCTCGTCTGTGTTGTCCTGCTTAAGAAAACGTGGGTGTTCTTTGTAAGAATGATTTAATGAGGTTTTTTTTTCTTTATTTCCCTCCCCCTTTTCTTAAAGGTTGGACCAATGCCTTGGCTTGGTCCACAGACAGATGAGACCATTAAAGGACTGTGCCAAAGAGGAAAGAAGAACATGTTGTTGGTCCCAATAGCATTTACAAGTGACCACATTGAAACACTTTATGAACTGGATATTGAATATGCCCAAGTTTTAGCGAATGAGGTGAATGTTTTATGGTTTTGATAACTGTTTGGATACTGGTGCTTGAAATTACTTTTCCTGTTTTTAAATTTGCTTTGTAGTTGCTTCTTGCAATATGATTTGGGGCAAATTTTATCTTTCTGTAAATTGAAAATTAATCTAAACTGGCTTAACTCAAATTAATTTTTAGCAACACAAACCAGGTGGGAATTTGTCTTTTGAGGCCTAACTCTTTAAGCCACCACTATCCTAACTAAAAAAGAATCATGGATTTTTGGCAGCAAAATGAAATTTTGCATCATAGTTATTTTTGCTGTGTTGAACAACATGCTATGGCATTTAATTCCATCATTTTGGGGCAACTTCTGAATGAAGCAGAACAGAAGATTTTGAAGGCTAACTAGTGAAGGATCTAGCAGACTTAACTTTTTTTCTCCTTACTTTTGATTCAGTGTGGAGTTGAAAATATCAGAAGAGCAGAGTCTCTTAATGGAAATCCACTGTTCTCCAAGGTATCTTCTTTGTTGCAAGAGTTATAAAAGTTTGCAGTTGTGTGTTTCTTACTAGATTATGGAGGTCTTCTTGTAGTTTTAAAGTATTTTGAGTTTAAGAGCAAAAATGGAAACCCCTGTACTTAATCTGTATACCATGAAGTGTTTTCTTTTACCACAGTTTGTGTTGGGGTTTTTTTGGGGTTGGTTTTTTGGGTTGGTTGGTTTTGGGTTTTTTGGTTTGTTTTGTGATTGGTTTTGGGTTTTTTGGTTTGTTTTGTGATTGGTTTTGGGTTTTTTGGTTTGTTTGTGGTTTGTTATGGTTTTTTTGTTGTTGTTTTTTTTAAAGAAGTTCAGAAGCTTGGCTTGACAAAAAAGAAAAACAGTTTTATATTCATTTGTAGTAATCTTTTAATGAAAAATTTCTCTTAAGATATTAATGCCAATGCAGTTTTAAAGCAGGATTTTCCCCTGAAGTAAAGGAGGGTAATGCTTAAAAAGTGTAGTCTGATGGATACCCAATTTGGCAATCTCACTAGTCAGTGTGACACATGTTAAAGCATTTTTTTATTTTAGGCAGATAGGTTTGCTCACTTCTGATTTTTAATAAACTGTCTTTCAGGCTCTGGCAGACTTGGTCTGTTCGCATATCCAGTCGAATGAAATCTGCTCTAGGCAGTTAACCCTCTGCTGTCCGCTCTGTGTAAATCCTGTCTGCAGGGAGACAAAAGCCTTCTTCACTGGTCAACGGCTGTGAGGGGCAGTCCAGTCCAGGAGAGCCCGCTGGATCACACAGGAAAATTGCCCTGCTGAAGCGGTGCAAGGGAAAGAAACCGCTTGACCAAGCTCTCTGCTGTTACGTACTTGCAGGCCGGTAGTCTGTGATGTTAACCTCATGTAACAGTGGGGAGAACTTGACCTTTTTGTTTTATTTTTTATGTTTTCTTTGAGCAGAGTTTGTAGAAAGTTTGGAAATAAGGGCATTTATCCTGTGAGATGCGAAAAGATCTTGTTTCACCTGATCCTGATTGGACTTAACATGAGCCCATAAGTACACACTGAAAAACTTAAAAAACTTTTCTACAAATTAGCTTCTATTTCCTATGCAGGGATCTATTTGTATGCAGTTTTGTCATGAGTGCATTAATTTCAGCTTTCCAGGTCAAGCATACAATTATTTGTTTTGTTTATGCCTAAGGTACCAGCATAGTCACCGATTGTCTCTGCTGAGAGTGATTTTTCAGATGGGTTTGAAGATCAAGTGACTTCTAATGCTTTTAAAATAATGTGTATATTTTTTTAGAACGTAAAGATAAAGCTTTGTTTTCTTTTGATTTTTTTTCTCCTGCCAGAAACTTCCAGTGACAGCTTAGCTGGGATAATAGAACGCACAAGATTTGTTTACATTTTCTAGAAAAAACACTCTCATTATCTGCAGGAAAGCCTCTGCATTTGAAGAGCATAAAACGAAAGGAATAAGCCTGCTTGAGTGGTGCTGAAGAACATGCTCAATTGAAACAAACTGTGTATGTTTCCAATCTAGCAGCTATCAGCAGCACGTATGGAAGCATGTTGGTTTATCTTTTAAGCAAAATGACTTTTTAAAATTATTATTAAAAAGGGCTTTCTCTGTTTGGTTAAGTAAATTTAGGAAGTTGAGCTTGCTCTCCAGAAGGTTTATAGATCTGCTGTGTGCTTTCTACTGTGCCACAGTGCTGTGGTTTTTGTGGGATACCTATGGAGTTCCATAGGTACAATTGATCTAGCTTAATTGATGTTGTTATTTAAAACTGAGATGATAAATCAGGAGTAATTTATATTGCAGATGCCTGAGAGCAGGCAGCCCCGCAGGCTGACAGCTGTGTGCTTATGCATACCTTTGTCACAAGCCAAATTTTGTGTTAGATTTTTGGCACTGATTGTGGGCCGGGAGCGTGCACTCGTAACCCAGCTAAACTTCTTGCTTGTTTTGGCAGGTGTTTGGGTGCTTCAGGACTGCTGAATCCACTCCTAAGTAGTGGTAGTTTTGTAGAGTGAAAAACCTTTTTAGGGCAGTATTCCCTCACTGTCAGCACCGGGACCGGTGTCCAGGTTGGCCTTGGGATGGGAGGGGCTTTTCTGAAAGGCTGGTCACCACACAGCACGCCTGGGCTTGGCACTTGGAGTGATTCAGGGCAGGAGTAGCGCAGCACCTCAGCCAGTGGTCCTCTCGCACAGGGACCTCTCCTCCTGCGGGGACAAAGGAGGAGCAAAGCTATGACAGTGTTCTGTGGGACTGAGCCATACGTGTATTAGTCTAGCTGTCAACTTCAGGGGTAGAAATGTTTACTTTATATAATTAGCACTGAAATGCCGGTACTTTGGCAATGCAGGTTGTTGTCTGCAAATTGATGACGCAGCTAATTGTGATGTTTGAGAAGCAGATGCCATGCTGCTCCGTTTTATTTGGTGATGTAATTATGAGGCATGAACAGCTTGAACCCTGATCTTTGAAGGACAGGGTTGTTCAGAAAGAAAATAGGCCTCTGTTGGTATAACAGGGGTTTATCTTGTTCTATTTTACGTTGAAAGAATTAAATGTGGGATACTAAAGAAATGAGTGGATGCTGTGTGGATCAGCCAGTGGGCCGAGTGCTGCCATGGAGCGATGTAAATCCTTGCTGGGGCCTGCGGCCTAATACCTCTTGAGAGTTGATTGACGTGTCTGCACTGCCATGCTGCAGCTTCCGAGTGTGACTGTGGGGAGACAGACTTAAATTCCTTCCGTGCCAGAACCTCCTACGTTACTGCTGTCCCTCGCTGCTTTAGCAGAACGAAGTCTTCCTTCACCCTTCGTACCTGTGCCTGTTCCAGTGGCGGGGAGCCAGAAGCCGGGGCTTCAGTTCGCCCTTTCTCGCTCCATCCTTGGTCTCTGCCCGCTGCCTCGGCAGGAAGAAGAACGCAAAGCTGACTCCTGCCCTCGCTCAGGTGGAGTAGGCAGAGTGTCACGTGTGTGGAAGAGTGAAATTTTCATGGAAAAGCTTTGAATCGATGTCAGAAGAATACAAATGACTGCAGTATGTCTGGGAAGGGAACACTGGCCTTATGTCTCTCGTTGGACAAAGAACTTTCTCCATTCCCATTTCTCTACTTGACACTTATGGGTCAGTGGAAAACAATCTGTTTTGTAAAATCTTCCTACTTACACCTCCTTGCTACCAGCTGAAGGGTATATTGACCTTCAAATCCAGGTTGTGACCAGTACATTTAGAAGCTGGAAAGTGAAGACTAATGTCATATGAACATTGCGATACTATAAATGTAGATTGGCTTTTTATTTCCGTATTGGAGAGAGTACTGAAAATATTAGCCAGCACTAATTATGAGGCATTATGTTTGTCCCCAGTAATAAAAGGTATTTAAAATTCACTTTTTAGTATGCAAACCACAAGTGAGATAATTACTAAGCCTATTGCTGCTATTAGACCATAATGTAGAAATCACTTAATTTTCTAGCTTTTAGCAGCAGGATCTTGTCTCAGAGAGTTGGTGGGGGTTCTTCATTTTGCTGAACAGATCATATAATATCACTCTGTCCTGCTGTTTAACACACATTATTTTGTCTTAGCGCAGCATCAAAAGCCTGTTGAAAAACTACCTGAGCAAGTTAGCTAGCAGCTCTGCTTAATATTTTTAATAGAAATCAAGATAACAGTGAGACTAATAACAGTGGGAATTCTGCTGCCATTGAAATCTAATCCTGGGTTTTCTGTTTGGGAGCATTTCTGACTATGGTAACTAACAGTGGAATTCATTTCACCTTACTTTATATGCTTCCAATCTACATGCCGACATCTGAGCTGGTCTCCTAGGTTGTAATTATGGTCAAAAGATTGTTTTAATAGGTGTCTCTGAGAAATCATTCATCTCTCGAAGCAGATGTCCACAAGGGGTTGGATGAGCTTCACTCCGTTGCTGCCTCTGACGGTGAAGGGAGCGTGGTGCGCCAACTCAGAGGTAGTTAGCTGTGTTGCACATGTCTAACACGAGGAGAGATGGATCCCATCCGTTTACGTGCCTTCTTTAGCGCTCTGCCAGTGATGTGTAGCCACTGCGTTTGGGAGGTTGCAGTCTTAATCCTACAGTTATGCATTCAGTTTGCCCCCTGGCAGATTTTAAACACTTGGTGCTACTCACTCAGGACCGAATCTCATCAGATCCCGAGTGCTTTCTGCTGTGGTTGAATTGATTGAGCATAAGGAAACGTCAGCCTCTGTGAGACTCTAGTCCTCGGACAATGATCTGGTTTGATTTTTTCATTGTCAGTTACAGTCCTTTTACAGTACTTCATTTCATTTGCAAGTGTTTATCATTTACCCCTGCCCTGACAGCAAGCAGGCGGTTGGCAGTGAGCTGAGGTGACGTGCTGAGGCAGGGTTGTACCCCAGGGTTTTGTTGGCGAGAGCCGAGTCCTCCGCCGGACTCGAGCCGCGGGGGCGTCGGGGCGGCGCGGAGTCGCCGTCCCCTCGCCAGGCTGCGCAGTCCGACCCGCCGGCGCCCGGCTGACAAACGGCTGGGACTGCGCGGGACAGGAGTGAGATCTTCACACCAGCACTCCAGAGCTGTGAGCTCTGGCCCGAGGATACGGGTTGAAAAATAGAGGAGTTCAGAAACAGAGCCCTTGGTGTCCTAAGGAAAGGAGTGGGAAGTAGAGGTGTTTGCAAATGGAGTGTTTTGAAGAATTTGCTCATCATTAGGCTGTTCTCCTGATTTAACTCTCGGCAATTTTGCCTTTTTCTTTCTTTGTTTAGTTGAAGTTTTTCTCTTTTGGAGTTTATAAAATCTCCCTTATGACTGGCTGCATTTTAGAAAATGTGATAACTTCCAAAAGTGGTGCTGTAATATTAAAAGGTGTGTGGGCAGTGTCTGTGAGCTAGCCTCCTGCTCCCCTGGAGAAGAGGGTGATACAGTTGAGTGCGGTGGGGCCGGGATTTTCCTAGGAATATCTAAAAGCTCACTTTATTTTCCCTTTCTACCACACCCAGAGAGCTGGAAATCAGTGTGAAGTGTAAGATGCAAGAGAGAGAGAAGTTCCTTTTGTTTTTTAATGCCAGATGTGTACAAATACTTGCTTTTAGTCCAACGTGTATTTCAGATTGAACAAGGACTTCCATTTAATGTAACACAAAAAATGTGTGTAATTGTACTGTGTATCATTTGCCATGGATGGAATTTCAATTAAATTTTTTGGAAGAAATAACTGAGCCGTCTGTCTTTAGTAAGAGCCCTTTATGATGGTATTTGATGTCCTCTCTGTTCCTTTCCTTTTCTCTGCACCAGAAAGCAAAAGCATCTGGGCATGCACTGGGCAGCGCTTTGATTCGGATCAGTAGTGAACTGTGGAGCAACGATTCCCCCCGGCAGAGTCGATTCACTTTGTGCGCGAGAGGTTCAGACTCTGGATGCCTCTAGAAGGAAGCGCTCCAGATGTGCCCCAGCGCTCCCACCGCACGCGGGTCTCAGCCTTTCCCGTTTGGGTGTGCGGTCCGAGGAACCAGACGGACGTCACCTGGAGCAGGACCTCAGCACCCGCTGAGATGCACCGCTCTGGTCCTGCCGTGCCAAATAACTTGCTGAAGTGGCCGAGCCGTGGTGGGTCAAATCCCTCAGGTTTTCAGGGGAAATAGCGGCACTTCGGCCCTCTGGACTCGCAGTCCTTCAGGGCCGCGTCGGGCGCGTGCGAGGGCAGGGTTCACTAACGAAGTTCTGTGAGCAGCAGCCTTTACCTGGGTATTTAGGTGTGTTTTTGAAAATGGATGTCCCCGGTAGTCAAAGCCGCTTGTTCCCCTCGTGCAGAAGTGTCTGTATACGTAACCGTGCAGCAGCTGGTGCAGTGTTGGGCGTGATGATTTCACGCTGCCCTCGCCTCCGTGGCTTCCCCCCTCCGGTAGCAAACTCCAGTGTCAGTTGAACTGGTCCCGTGGTGGAGGGGACAGTTGCAGAGCGAGGCTTTCGCCCAGGAACCTGCCTACCTCTGGCTCAGAGCGGTGCCTGCCTTTGTAGTTTTCTGTATCGGGGGTCAAATTCAGCCTGAGCCCTTGTTTTGAAGGCTGGTTCTGTTCCCGTGTAGACGAGCCGGCTCAGGCGGGGGTGAGGTGCACCTCGCCCTGCTCCCACTCTGCCACGACCTCGCTAAGCGTCCGGGACGACGCCAAGTGATGCTTCAGGATCCCCTTCAGGAAGGGGATACAGAACACACAGATGCACGTGGTGCCGTTTCCTCATGCCGAGGTCCAGCTACACGCTTGGAGGAGGTGTGGAATTGAGTGTCGGTCCGCTTTCTGCGAAAACAGGGGGGTTGCGTGCTTTCTGTAGAAACGGGCTCAAGAAGATGGTGAATAAATGATTTGCATTAGTTTTGAATCCCACCTGTGGTTAATTTATTCAGTTATCTATTAACAGTCTCTAGGCAGCTTATTTCTTATGTTAAAAATTAAGTGCTTGATTGATTATTTTCTAGAACAGTGATGAGAGTTGTTGTATACTTAAGCTGATCCATTAGTGAGCTCTCATTACTAGGTTGTGATGGGGGAGAGAGCCGAATGGTGGAAGCTGGGAAGAATGAGGAAGAGTGGTTTTACTTCCTTTCTTTCCTCTGGTATTTCAGTCGGTAGCTTTGCCATTTTGCGTCTGAATGGAGATTTGGCTGAGTAAGCATGGCGGAAATTAAGCAGTGTCACATTTATTTGAATCCAAAAGAATCTCTTTAACATTGTGGAAGCGCTGGCTCACTCTGCCTTTAGAAAGTTACTGTAGGGTAAAAAATTGCCAAGCATCAGTTGGTCTGTGGCGATCGCCTGCCTGCTGGCTTTCTCCTCGTTTCCCCGATGCGGCACGAAGAGAGAAGCTCCTCCGCATTCAGCAGGAGTGTCCGGAGGTGTCGCTGCTGCTGTTGCGGCAGAGAAGCTGGTTTTGGCAACTTCTTGCCTTGTGGTAAATCAGCTTCTTGCTGGTTTCTGCTGAGATTTGTATGGGGAATCGTGAGCTCGGGGGGAAGCCCCTGGTCCCCCTGCGCTGCGGGTGGGCTCCACGCACCGGGCTGCCCCGCTGGGAGCAGCGGCGAGGGTGTCTGTGGGCTGTCGCTGGGCGGCGGGTGATGCTGCCGGCGGAGGCAGCTCGGGCTCGCAGCGGCTGCACGGGGCTGCACGACATGCGTTTTCCCTAAACTAATCCTGGGAAGTTACGGGATTGTCTTGGCAACAAGGTCACGTTGTGTTGGATGGACGGGGGTTTAGGTTGCAGGAGGATCAGTGTTCGTGTCCTGTTAAGAGCAGGTAAGCTGAACTCCCTGCTACCCCACGGCAACCCCTTAGAAACGAAAGCCAGCGTGCCCGCTGCAAGTGCGTTTTCAGAGTCCAGGGAAACGGCCCGTGTATTTGCCAGTAACTGCAGAGGCAACGTGTCCACCGGCTTTCCTCTTCTGCTGCTTTCCTCAGGGCGGGCAGACCTGAAACTCCGGCCGACAACCGGCTCCTCGCACCTTTATGTTCGGCACGGGCTGGTCCAAGGCGTAAACTGATTTGTACCTCCTGGCGGGGTCAGACCACCACGGGGGCCACCCGAGCACGTGTGGGCTGCACTGTGTCTTTCATCCTTTGTGAAAAGTACTCACCTCTCAGCAATACCACCCGTGGTGAGCTGAGCAAATGATTTATGTATAATTCATAACTTTCAAGCCCTCACGGGCAAGTTCTGCTCTTGCACATAGAGCACAGGGATTTGTAAATTTGGCCCATGTCTAAAATCTGCCTTCTGTTTTCCTGCTAAATTTGTGCTTATCAGTAAGTGCCAGGAAAGGGTTATTTAATTTGCATTGTTGGCCTGGCTGCACGGCATCCTTTACACGGCTGCACGGAGATAGATCGTCGGGATGGATCGTCTCTGCGTGGCCTTTTATCCCCCCGGGCTCAGAGGTTGCGTCGGGAGCGGCTGCCCGCTGACGTCTGAACCCCAACGGCCAAGAGGTCACAAGGCCGTAACGTGGGGAGAAAGCGCTAAAGGTGTCGCTGCCGTCGTCCGCGGAGGAGGCGACCGTACCTGCCATCACGCCGCTCGCGGGGCAGGAAGAAGGGCCAAATGTCACGGGGATGGGGACGCCCCGCTGCGTTTTGTAACGCGCGGCGGAGCTGATGCCTGGCAGTGACGGGCGTTTCCCAGCGGCCCCAAGGACGGCTGCGAGGGCTCGTCCCTCCCAGGACCAGACCCGCCGCGAAGGGTACGGAGTTCGAAGTCAAACCTCTGTCTCATTACCTTGATGTCAACATACATTGTCCACAAAGCACTAAAGAGTGACGTTACCTCCTGCTGATTTATGGCAAGGTTTCCAGGGTCTCTCAGAAATGCACGTGAAGACACATTTACACTCCCTAGTGGCGAGGAAAACCTGACACAGCGGCCGAGAGCAGAAATACTCCGGCAGAGCTGAAAGCATAACCGCTGCACGTAGGCTGCAGTGCCTGCAAAAAGCCATTATAAATAGCAACCTCTCCCCAAACAGTGCTCCCAGGCCGAGATGCTGGGGCACGAAATGCAGTGCCAGAAAGGCTTTGAAAGATCTCTAGCCGCAGAGCAGATGGATGCGGCTGAGAGGGGGAGGCGTGGATGGAACATCGTCCCCGCGCAGCAGCGGCGGGGCCGGGCTGGCACCGCAGGAGTGCAAACGCCTTGGCGAAGCGGAGCCTGCCCGAGGCGGCCTAACGGCAGCACTTTGTGTACGCGCAGGGTTCCGCTCAAGGTGTTTGCAATTTATGTTGGTGTTTGAGGTAATTTGCTGCTGTTAATTTTGGCTGGGGTAAATAATTCAAAGTCAATACACCTACTTGAATAATTATGTCAGCATAACTTTGATCAGAAGACAGCCTGTGCATTGAACTGCAGCACTCTGCTTCCATTAACGGAGCTAGAGATAAACTGAAGATATTAAGTGAGATTTTGGGATTATTAAGCCTATGCATATGATTTAGACTAACAGTATCTCACATTATCCTGCCAAACAACGCACTGTTTCCCAGCAGCGCAGCAGACCCTCATTGCGTTGGTTTGAACTGCAACTGCTATGATGGGCATAAAGCACTCAAATGCAGAAAAATATGGCAAAAAACTTTTCTGTGAAATGACTGGAAAAGCTCTGATGCTGTGTAAGGTGGGCTCAGAATGTGCAATGGGGACAGATGGGACTTAAATGTGCAGTAAGTAATGTCCTCATGTTCCCTGCAAATGGGTTTGCTAATTGCAGCTGCCAGGAATTTAATTAAGACCCGGGTTGATGCCTGCTGAATCGACGGGGTCTTCCCGTGCCAGTGGGCTGCAGCCAGACCCCGAGGTGGGGAGGAGCACGGTTTCGGGCGATGGCAAAGGGGTGTTGCAGGCGGTGAGCTCTTCCCTTCCCTTGGCTTTATGGGCAGGTTTACCACGGCGTTGTAGTAAATACACCACAAGCTCTGTGCTTTTGAGCACTGCTCGGAGTCAGCCTGCTTGTGTGCTCTCCCTCTGACATGGACGCTCATGGGGAAGAAAAATGCTACTTTCACAAAAAGGTAAAAAAGGAAGATGCTGCTGCCTGACAGCGCATCCCCGGGCTTTTGCTGTCTATCTTCTCTGGCAAACTCCATTGACTTCGTCACGATCCGTGTTGTGTCCAGGTCCCTTCAAAAGATGCCCGAGGCAGCTGTGCATGGGAACATGGTTTCCAAATTCCACATTTCTTCAGGAAAATGCCGCATGTTTGGCACAGAGGCAGTGTGCTCAGGGCTAGTTCCTTCCCCGTGCTCCCAGCACTGACGCCTCCCTGCCTGGTAACTGGTGGAAGCTGAAAAGCTTGCCTGTGGGACATGGAGGTCTGTCAGTGGATTACTGAGGGGGATCTCGACGTGAGCCTGCTTAGCGGTACAAAGATCTTCTCTGGTGGATGAAGTCAGCACTAATCCACCGCCTCTCGCCCGGGAGGTGCTTTGTGACCGCGCGGTGTGAGCACCCCCTGCCCGGGGACCCGGCGGGGAGCCAGGAGCAGGCAGCAGGAAGGTGACGTGAAGTGCAACCTCTGGAAGGATCGTCAGTGCTTAACAGAAACCCGCGATGCCAGCTGACGTGAGAGCAGTGCTGCCGTCAGCTCGGTTCAGCTCTAGGACCCGCGATATGCTGTGGAGGCGAGAAGACAAAGCAGGTTTGGGGCTGAGGGATGGAGAAAAGACTGCTGGATGCGGAGCTGAACGAGAGGTGTCCCTGGGGAGGCTCTGGGAGCGGTGGGCACCAGAGTGGCCTTAGCAGCCGTTGCAAACCGCCCCGAACAGCCCAGCGGCACGGCAGGATTTGTGATTCATAGTTAAGCTGCTACGACCGTCTGCTCTCACGGAGAGGACTGTCGGTCCTTTGGTTGGCAGAACAGAGCCCTGGAATGATTTACTGCTCATCGGGGGCCCGGCAGCCCAAAACGTCTTGAAAGGGGGATTGCGGCTTCTCAGCCAAGTAAGTGCCAAAAGGCTGGGCTCCTTCAGAGGTGCCTGGTGGAGCCGCAGCTTCTGCCCAGCGTCCCAGCACAGAGCCCGCGTGTCCCAGCGCGACAGAGGGAGAAGCCGTAGGAAGGACCCTGGAGAAGGGAGTTTCTGCTTGAACTCTGCACTGAGGAAACAGCCAGCTGCCGTGGCCCGACGTGGAGGTTTGGACTCTGGGTTTGGGGAAAGTTGGCGTTTGCGCGTGAGGTGCTAGAGGGTGCGAGAAGTACCTTAATGGCTGCTGGCACTTTAAATCTTTTAAAAATGTCTGCGTATGTGTGAAGGTGTCTGGGGACAACTTAACCTTCCCCCGGCTGCGTGTGTGCACGGCGAGTCGGAGGGTGCGGGCACGCAGCTCG
This sequence comes from Pelecanoides urinatrix, assembly GCA_013400755.1. Taxonomy (NCBI): domain Eukaryota; kingdom Metazoa; phylum Chordata; class Aves; order Procellariiformes; family Procellariidae; genus Pelecanoides; species Pelecanoides urinatrix. Next base: position 60,509 of record VZTQ01004338.1, read on the forward strand.
TGCTCCTGAAGGTGCCAGGGAGCAAAGCCCCCGGAGCGGCCCGAGCCCCCCGGAGCGGCCCGAGCCCCCCGTTCCCGTCAGCGCGGCTGCCCGGGAGCCCTGGCAGGGCTGGCCCTTCCGTGCGGCCCGAGGACCTGCGGCGCAGCCGGCCCCTTCCCTCGCCTGGGGCCACCAGCCTGGGCCACCCCGTGGGTGCTGCCGGGGGGTGGTTTTCCTCCCGGGTTGATGGGGAGGGATAATGCAGAACCCAGAGCCCTCAGTCAAGCCTTTCCTGTCATTTTTAAGGATGATCCATAACGTGTGAACGTCACCCGCAATCGAGGCCTAATTACGTTTCTCAAGTGAGCGTGCTGCATTTTCGAGGAAGTCTTAAACGAGCACTTAAGCTGTGATGGTCCTGAGCGCGCGGGGCTCGGGCGCTGGGCGTCCCGCGGCTGCGCAGGGACCTCGCAGCCAACTCCCACAAGCGCTTTTATCACAGAGTTATTAGGCCATTATGGTCGACGATTGTCTTTTACTGCCTTTGATTTCTTCTGTTGTCAGGCGTGAGGAAAGTGATGTGTAATATGATCCAAAGTGTTCTTGTTTGTTTTAATCTACTGTTTTAATATATTATGGCTTCCTGCCATTATGCCTTTCTGAGATGGACCCTGGAGTCACTCGCAGAGGTTTTATGTGTGCAGAAGCTGAAAGGCACTTTTCCAGTGGGTGCATCTGACGGTAGGCAGAGCTAATCTTATTTTTTTTTTCTCCTCTGTGTATGTGTGTGTGTGCACTGACACTGGTTCTTTCCACCTGAGCATCGACAATCCCGCTGTGGTGTCCCGCCACGCTGCCTATCACAAGTGCTTTTTCCTCCTGGTTTTGCTTAAGCACCTCCATGCCACGTGCTAAAAAAAAAAATCAGTGACATTGCACAGTCTTCTGCTGTTTTCCCCCAAAAGAAAGCAGTTGCCTTATAATGACGCTCCGTAATGGGGCGCAGCTTTCCTGCGCACTGGCTTTTCCCCTGGGGTTCCCTACGAGGCTCCAAAGCGGGGCTGGGCGCTTGGATCGCAGAAGGTGGCAACGCCGTAAGTGCAAACCCCAGCGCTTCCCCTGCCGTCGGGAGGGACCCGCGCCCCCGTCGCCGGGGGGTCCCACACCGCGGATCGCTACCGTCGAGTTCAGCCTGACGGACGCGCTGCCGTCGCCGTGGCTGCTGCGTGCCCGCCTGCCCCGGGAGGGGCACGTGAACATTTCGGGGAGCAGCCCGGGCTCCCGCCACGTGCCATGGAGCCCAGCCGGGGAGCAGGGGCCCCCGCCGGCCTGGCCTCCCCCGGCTGTCCCTGCGCCCTTATGATGCGAGTGCGGGGTTCTGATGGTTTTTTTTTTAACACTGGTGACAAGACTAAGGGTTTTTTTTTAAGGCATTTTAACCTGGAATGATTGTGTGAGCCGCCGGCAGGGTTAAGAAGCAGCAAGTCAAGGGGTATTCACAGGAATGAGCTGCTCCAACAGGGACAGGGAACGGATCCCCTCGCCACGGGATGCGAAGTCTGGCGTGGACCAGAGTGCAGATGTCACGGCCCGGCGTGGGAAAAGCCACGAGAGGAGGGAGCAGCAGTTCTTGTCTCGGGAGCTTCCAGCTGCCGGCGGCAGGGAGCGGGGCGGTGCGGCCGGGAGGTGGAAGCAGCTCTGCTCCACTCCCGCCGCTGCAGCTCCTGCGCTCCCTGCCCTCGGGTTGCCAGGACGAGTCGGAGGAGGACGTGCGAAGAAACACACCGCAGCTGTTTAATGCCCTTTTGGGTTCATGCTGGTGTGTTTTGCAGACCCAAATGTGACTCAAACACAAGCTGATAAACTGAGGTGGGTGAAGAAGAGTCTCACGTAGGTGGTGGGGGTCCCCTGGTGCCACACGGGTGCTGCCCGTGCCGTGTGTGGGCAGGAGCTCCTGCCGGGACAACGGGAGGAACCGGAGCATCCAACCCTCCCCGGGTCCCTCGGCCGAGCGCGGTGGCTTCTCCGTCCCCTGGAAGCTCACGCTGCCGTGCGGGGGCCTGGCCGCGGCTGCGCTGGGGATGCTCCGGCACGTCTGCCGGGTGCCGGGGTGGATCAGCCGCCCCGTTTGATGGGTCGGTGGGTAACGCCCGGCGTTCGCAGCACCACTCGCTGCTGCGGCACAGCCCGGTGCCCACCAGGGCCAGTGGCTTTGGTGTCAGCACAGCTGGGCACCGGCTGAAGGTGTCCCTTCACCCTGGGGATTTGCAGGAGAACCGAACAGCGTGCCGTACGGATACAGCATTGCAGCCCGGCTGAAATCCTGCCGCACACTCAGGTCATCCTTCAGCTTTTTGTCAGCTTAATGAAATGGTCCCGTTTCCTTCTTCCAGATGTGCCCGCTGCTAAGGGCCTGGAAAATGCATTCCTGCGGGAATGATCCCGCAAGTGAAACGGGAACGACCTACTGTGGGCTGCATTAGTCTCAGTGTCATCGCTTTTATCTTTCTGCTGTTAAACTGCTTTTACCCTTCCAGTGGTCAGCTGCCCTCCCGGCCCTTCCTCGGGACCGGCAGCCGTCCCGGCGGCACTCGCCTCCGCGGCCCTCCCCGCCGCCGGCTCCCGGAGGAGACCCCTCTGCCGGGGGTCTGCTGCCCAGGCAGGAGCCCCGAGCGCCGCACGGGGAGGGGGCTCGGAAAACACCTAACGCGGCTCGTTCCTTCTCGCTCTCACCGCAGAGCCTGAGCACCAGGGTCTGGCTTGGGTCAAAGCCAGATCTGAGCGGGTGGGCTCCTTTCCCCGGGAGCGCGGGGACAGCGGGTGTAGGGCGAGGCTGCATCGTCCCCTCTGCGTGGCCCAGCCGGTGGTGGCCGTGCGGGGGAGCGTGGGGCAGGGCAGGGCGCTCAGGGAGGTGCTCAGCCCCACGCCTGCGCGAGCTGTGGGGGGCTCGGGGGGGCTCGGCTCCCTCCCCTTCCTCAGGAGACCCCCCACACCCCGCGCCAGGGGTTGAAGGTGGAAAGGAGACTTGAACGGCAGCGTTCTGGGCTCTTTGACACAAAATGCTGAAGAGGCAGGTCTGCTTTTATTTGCACTGGTAGCTGCTCAGCAAAGTTAAATGAAGCAGCGTAAATGTAATTAATGGCAGAATCTGGCTCAGTGTCGAGAGAGGGACAAGAAGAGAATGAGCAGGAAAACGAATTCTTCCGCGATTTCATTAACCCCAAGGTTAAAGATCGGTGCTAAGGTTAGATTCAAGATGATAAAACCCACGGTGCCTTTTTACCACCGAGGGTGCTGCGGCCCCGCAGCTGCCCTGCGTGCGGCACAGGGTGCTCGCCTGCCGACGGGACACGGCGGTTCCCGGGGGGCTGCAGAGTCCCCCCACAGCCGGTGCTGCCCTTCACCAGATGCAAATGCAGTGCTCTGTTTTATTTTCAGTCAGTCTGCATAATTATAGGATTTTTCTTTACAAAAGACCTTGAATACTCCCATGCCAGAGCCCCAAGTCCCTGTCGCGCGAAGCCCCCCGAGCAGCGGCACTGAAGTCGGTGCGGGTGCGTCGCACCACGCGTGATAAGCAGGAGGAGTAAAGGTTAATGCACCGGGAAGGCTGTGCGAGAGGAGACCTGGGAGAGAGGGTTTGCAAAACGCTCCCCTTGAGAAATCATCTGCAGGATAATGAAGTTGCTTCTCTCCATGCTGTGGTTTGTCCCTATTCCATTATAACCATAGAATCACAGAATGGTTTGGGTTGGAAGGGACCTTGAAGAGTCCTGCCATGGGCAAGGACATCTTTCACTAGATGAGGTTGCTCGAAGCCCTGTCCAACCTGGCCTTGAACTCTTCCAGGGATGGGGCATCTACCACCTCCCTGGGCAGCCTGTGCCAGTGCCTCACCACCCTCATCATGAAGAATTTCTTCCTTATGTCTGATCTAAACCTACGCTCTTTCAGTTTGAAGCCATTACCGCTTGTCCTATCGCTACGTGCCCTTGTAGAAAGTCCCTCTCCAGCTTTCTTGCAGGCCCCCTTCACGTGCTGAAGGCTGCCAGAAGGTCTCTGGCACTAGCCGCGTGAGCTGTGTTCATAGAAGAATGTGTCGGACCTCTTATCAAGTACATTCTGCTCATACTTGGCCAGCTCCTACATGCAACGTAGCGTTTTTGGGACGTGGTCCTACAAAATCCGTGCTCGGCTCTGCTTTACCCTGCCGCACCCCTGGCAGCGACAGCAGCCCGCGCCTGCGCTGGGAGCCTGAGCAGCAAAGCTCCGCTCCCCCCGTGGTGCAGGACCGGGCTGCGCTCAGCAGCTAGACACTAGGAAGGCACCTGGAAAAAAGAAAAACAGGAACTTTTCACTGCACAAGGAAGCAAAAGCGTTGTTTTCCTCTTTTATTGAACTTTGGCAAATAATATGTGTGTGTGGGTTTTACATCAATAGCTATAAATAAAAATTTGAAAGCAATGTAATACTTGTCATTAAGATAAAGGACATCTATTGGCACAAATCATTGAGTAAAAACCCTTTAATGATAAAATAACATTCACTCTTTAGCTACTTTATTTGTCTGAAAAACTCAGCTTACACTCAGTTCAACATATCACCTTCCACAAAGTTAAAAAATGACATAAAATGACATAATAAAATATACCTTAAATTTCATAATACAAGTACCTTGGCAAATTTTAGCAAGCTGGACCATCTACTGTTGGCCACAGTAGTGAACATTGTCATCGTCTCACATACCCCTTGTTGCCTTTGGACTGAAAAATGCAGGTGAACTCAGCGTGTAGGTATTACAACAACTGCGTGTCGTCCGAGTGTTGGCTGGGAGCTGCTAGCATGAGTTGAGTCTGCCGAAACAAATATCCAGTCTGCTTATTGCGGAAGAACATATAAAGCTTTCTGGAAGATTAAACACTATTACAATCATTAACTGTCTTACAAAAAACCTATTTAAAATTCTTGTATCCATTACTGTCTTTGGCAGATAAATAAGGAAAAAAATAAACAGACTATATTACAAAGCTTTCATTATCACAATCTACTGTATAAGGCCAAATAAAAATATGTTTCTTTGCACTAATGAAAGCACATCTCTAACATATCCTTAATGACAGACAATATAAACACTCTACCGACGTTACTTCAGATGCCTCGTTAGAAGACTGCGACTTCCGTACTCCTACTCCCCGAGCGGCACTCTTCCACGCAGAGCGAAGTGTATTGGGCAGTTGATTTGGCTTTATGTCCGGTGTCAGCAGTGGCCAGGGTTGCGTTAAGGGCCCGGAGCTGGACCATTGATTTGCCACTCTAAAACTGGGGGGCTGGGGCGTGGAGCCGGTCCAGGACGCGAGGGACAAATCACAGGGGTATGAAACATCCCAGACCTCCGAGCCCCGCGCGGCCGGTGCTCGTGCTCCCTGCCGGCAGGGACGGGCTTGTCCGTCCCCCGTGACGGGCTTGTCCGTCGCGACAGGCGACGCGGCTGGGAGAGCGCCGCTGACCCCGAAGTCGTCTGTCTCCTGGCGGGCGCCCGCCTCGCCGCAGCCGGCGGGACGGTGGGCCCGGGCAGGAGCCACGCACGGGGGACGCAGCCGAGGCCCCCGGCGTGCCCCCCGGCCCCGCGCGCCATGCCCGCGGGGCTGCCATAAAGCCAAAGTAACCCCTCTTCCTGGGAAAAAACGCACAGTTGGCTCCGTTTCGAGCAAGACGTGTGTTTTCAAGTGACTGACTTAGGTGTCGAATTGGCTGGGAAAAAGCTGCTAGTTGGCCAAACTTTTCCTCTACTAAAAATTTAATTTGACTGGAATTCAATTTGAGTCTGTGTTTAAAACACAGATAGATGAGACCTGATCTAGATATCGGTTCTTATCGGTACTTTATCGTATGAGGCAAAACTGTGCATGTTTTCACAGCTTGAATGTATACACAACTGCGCCACAACTGCTAACAGGTAACAGGCCCCATGCATAAATAAATACCATCAAACCAAAAGACCTATTTTCAAATTCAACAAAAGAAGTTGCCATTAAGAACCACGATGCATCACACTGCTAAGGTTTTGCCTCATGCATAAAAATGGTAGCGCTGATTGGCAGTTGCTAATTATAATACTACACCGTCACACAGAACAATTAGCTGTTCAGACCAAGTAGCACAAATGTAGAAAATAATCTTTTTTTTCTTTTTTTTTTTCAACAGAGCAAATTAACACAGATTGTTTCTTCAGCAAAATATGAAACTGTAAACTTTGGGCTCATTCTGCAACTTTTCCCCAATCCGTAATAAACAAAAAAACCCAACGGGAAGAAAGACTGACGTACATTTTTAAGCGCACCTTTTCCGTCTATTACAAAAGCACAACCTAAAACGTATAAAGCTTTTTCTTTTTTAAATCACAGTTACCAAAAAGAAACAGTGAATAATTTATTACATACGCTATAATAACATNTGGTATTATTAGGAGTTTTGTTCTTTGCAGGGCTGCATTGCAAAGCACCACAGTACAAAAAGCCCACCAGGTACGATTCGGCGGCCCAGTTGAAGCTGAGGTATTCACAGGAAGAATTAAAAAAAGCACAGAGAGGTCTAGACTGGCAAAATCGTTGCTTTGGTTCAAGCAAGGCACTCGTCCCGTGGTAATGTCACACTTTGCAAGTGGAGCGTGAGTCTGGTGAGGAACGCGATTGCTGCAGAGGACCCTGCCAGCTCTGGGGATGTTCTGTGTCCCCCTGCACCCCTCCGTGCTGGGCAGGGGTGGCGNATACTACACCGTCACACAGAACAATTAGCTGTTCAGACCAAGTAGCACAAATGTAGAAAATAATCTTTTTTTTCTTTTTTTTTTCAACAGAGCAAATTAACACAGATTGTTTCTTCAGCAAAATATGAAACTGTAAACTTTGGGCTCATTCTGCAACTTTTCCCCAATCCGTAATAAACAAAAAAACCCAACGGGAAGAAAGACTGACGTACATTTTTAAGCGCACCTTTTCCGTCTATTACAAAAGCACAACCTAAAACGTATAAAGCTTTTTCTTTTTTAAATCACAGTTACCAAAAAGAAACAGTGAATAATTTATTACATACGCTATAATAACATTACTCTAAACAACTATTCTCTATGAGGTATATCTGAGAAAATTCGGTAAGGGATTGCACGGTCTGCGTTGCCAACATGCCCAGTTTTATATTAAAGCTTTGGAACCATGAAGAAATAGAGAAGAAGGAGAGGGAGAGGGAGAGGGNCGTGGTAATGTCACACTTTGCAAGTGGAGCGTGAGTCTGGTGAGGAACGCGATTGCTGCAGAGGACCCTGCCAGCTCTGGGGATGTTCTGTGTCCCCCTGCACCCCTCCGTGCTGGGCAGGGGTGGCGAGGGGCACGGCGAGAAGGGTTCACCTACCACAAGGACAGATCGTCTCCTCCACGCCCAGAAGGCATCCTGAGAATTATTATAGCTTTTTATTGAAGGAACATATATATATAGATATAGATATAAAAAGCACACTTGTCAAGTCCCTATCTTTTCCAATACAGACTTAAACCCAAAAAGAAATACAAAATAAAAGGCAACATTTAATTAAAGTGGAGCTTTTGTGTTGAGCTGTTGGTAACCTGTCTGTGAATCCCACGGCGTTGCCCAGGCAGGTCTCTTGGGGAAGGCTCAAGCCCCCGCAGCAGACGGCGGCAGGGCGCACGGCCCACCGGGCTCTGCACCCACCCGGGGTCTCACCCACCCGGGGTCTCACCCACGCGGGAGATGCTGCGCGGGGGTGAGCGTCACCTGCCTGAACTGTCATTAAATCAAGGCGTTTGCACCCATGCGGGGCAGGTCCAGCGATGAAGAAACTGGCTTTTAGGCTCAGCCAAAAGTGCATACTGCAATCTGAATGAGGTTTTTTTCTCTTTCAAATTTACCCACCAGCCAGTGCTCACCTCCTTCTTGTTTTCCTGCGGAAGAGGCTCTGCTAACGGCAGGACTGGGGGAGCTGCTACAGAAAGGCCGAGCTGTGTCTGAACCGGCCCCGGGGGCTGCGGAGGAACCGCGCAGCGGGGGAGCCAGCAGTGCCCAGGAGCGGATTCAGCTCGTCAGGGCATTTGGTGCAGTCGTGCAAACAGGATAAAACCGGCTAAAAGAAGCAAATGCTAAAGGGCACCGCTAATCCCCCAAAGACAAACAACCAACTTTTAAGTAATCACTTAGGAACATGATACTAATGGAGCTTAATGTAGCTTTGTTTCATTGCTAACTTGAGAAAAATAATTAATTGATTTTCATATGAAAACCGTGATTGCAAACAACAACAGCAAAACGTAAGCGGGCGGGAGCAGCCCCTCTCTCTGCCGGGCTCGTTAGAGATGCAGCGTGCGCGCCGGGGCCAGGCAGAGCAAGGGGCTTGCCGCGTGGTGTCTAGATGGCCAAAATTAATCCCCCTCCCCTCCAACCAGCTGCCACCAGTGGGGTCTGCTAGCGTGGGGGCCCCCGGACCAGCCCGACAGATTATGTTCAAGCATGGCCTTGCTTGAAAATAATACCTTCTAGCGCTAATTGCTGCCGCTGATGCAAATGCACGCCCATACATACTTCAGCGGGACTTGTGCAGGTGGCAGCATGCAGCTCCCTTTCCCCAAGGAATCGGCTGACGGACAAAGCCTGGATTCCTCTCCAGGTCAACACAACTGCTCCATCCACTGGATCTGGCGTGGGGAAGGACGTGAAATAGTTTCACGTCTCCAAACATTTTTGGCTGGCAGGAAGGCATAAGGGAAACACAGAAAATGTCATCACCAGAACTGGCAGCTTCCACAAGAAGTATTTCTTTGGGTATCTGGGTTGCAACTGTACATTACCGTATGTAGGAGAGAACAGTTGAAACTATAAAAGAGCACAAGCAAAATGCAGACCGCACAGAGAAAGAAATCTTTGGTATCTTTGGTATCATCAACACGATTAAAATTACAAATGGAAAAAGTCAGTGAGGTAGCCTCTTTGGTTCTCACTAGAAATAGAAAGGTTTTTTCTTTTTTTCTTTTTTCCTTTTTTTTTTCTTTTTTCTTTTTTTTTACACACACAGAAGTTCATTCTTGGAAGCAGCTAGTTTAAGGGTTTCTCTCTTTTTGCTTGGCATGTATTATTTTTCCCCCAGCTTAAGTTTTAAGAAGCCACAAAGTTCAGGCAAAGTATCCCAGTGTCTTTTCTTTCCTATTGTTTCTGAATGCACAGTTTTAGGTTGACTATTCATTGCTTGTCCTCAAAATTCGCTCTGTTGTTCTTACAGAAAATCAGCTGTAGTGCTTTAAAGGTAATTCTAAATAAAAAATAACAACTATACAAGGGCATCCTCAGATGATGATGAATAAGTTAAATAAATAAGTTATATTATGAAGGCTTCATGTACCATAATAAAAGTACGTCGCACTTTCTAATCAGATGGGAAGATATTAACTTAAATAATTTGAATTTTGATATTTAAATAATTAAAATAAATTAAAAGATGAAATTAAAACTCGACTCCTCTTTTGTGTAACTCGTTATTTTTCTCCTGTCTGTAATGGAACCTGGCTGCTCTATGAAGCAATACTAACTTTTAAGTGTATTTATCATAGAATTTACTAACATACACTTTGCATCTCTGATGCGCTACAACAGTAAAATGGATAAATAAGCAAAATCAATCCCAAATTAATTCATAAATCATTGAATTAAATAATTACAAATAACTAACATTGGAGCCTGATCCCGCAGTCTGTATCCAGGCAAAACTCCCATTGAATTTTAAAGCTAAAATGAAACTCAATGTGATTTAGACTGAACAGAGATTTCGGGACCTACTCTAAGACTAAATTAAATAAATTACATTATTGATAGATAATATATGGGGTTAAAACCCACAAGTGTCTGGAAAAAAAATAAAACCATTTTAAGCTTTGCCTTTCTAAAAAATTTAAACAATAAAAATTCCCCTTAATAAATATAAAGGAGGCCAGGTATAAAGTTTCCCCATGCCTTAAAAATACTTAGGTATGGCGACAAGCAAGAAACACATTGGTTTTTGTCCGAAGCTAGCGCACCCTTTGCAGTACCATGTCGTTACCGTGTCTTGCTTTGGAAGAGGAGATCCCTATTCCCTTATGCAGGTTTGAGCGTAGTTTGCTGGTTTAGTCCTTCTCAGGTCTTTGGATTCAGCTTTAGGTAAGAGAGATCCAGAATAAAGCTATTCAACCGAAGTCATCAAGCACATTCTTTGTTCCTTCACGGATGATTGAACAATATCCAAGGTTTCTTGAAAGTTGAATTCATCTTGGATGTGCCCATGGTAGTAACTCCAAGTACACGGTACGGAAGATGCTGGGATACTATCTGTACACACTAGTCTTTCGTATCAGAATAAATAAAAGGAAGAGGTTACATTACACGGCTCTATAGATTCATAAATATATGGTATATAAACGTAACATATCTATTTGAGTTTTTTTTTAGTATGGGCAGAATATAGCATATATTCTGCTCATACACGTACATACAAATATATCTACCCACAGTATATGCTATCGACACTCCTCTTCTGAGATAGCTGCTACATAAAAGCCTACCAAAGTTGACAATGAAATGGAAGACGTAACGTAGGGCCACAAAAGATGCAGGGATAAAAAATGCAGCAGTATTTTCAGATGTTCAGGTGAAAAAGATTTTTGTCAAATATGAAGGAAACAGGGGTGTTGATATATTTGCAGTCCCCAGCAGAGAGAAGCCTCACGCGTTTTGCTAAACAAATGACGCAGCGCGGGCAGTGACAGGCTCAGTACTACTCAGTCCATGTAATTGTATCCTTCCCAGTGTGAGACCGCAGATCAACATTTGAAAGATCGAGGCAAGAACTTAAGCCATAATACTGCATAACAAGAACTTCCACAATTTGGACAAAATTAATGATTTCATTGAACATACATATTTTTGTAATTCAGTAGTTGATCTGGACTTACTTCGTTACGGCTACTGGGATGAACCCCGAACAGAAATAAAAAGCCCGGTCTGTGCTCAGGGACTTCAGAGAAGCCCCGGGCGGGCTCCCCGCTGCCTCCAGGGCCAGCGGTCTGTGGATGTCCCTAAGGCGGCGTCCCCCGTGCCCACCCCTGCGCGGGGACGCCGGCTGCCACGCGCGTCTCGGCGGGCGCCGCGGACTCTCCTCACCCGGGACGCGCATCTCTGCCGCGGCGGCGGCGAGGGGGGCGGCAGCGGCGGCGGGCTGGGTTTCGCTGCTGCTGCGCCGTCGCCGCCGGTGCTTGCAAGGGCGCGATGGAAGGGGGCAGGAGAAAAGCCACGAAACCCAGCACGGCCCGGCACCGCTGCAGACTGCGGGAGGACACTTGGAGAACTGTTCCCGTGAGGGCAATGCCACGTTCAAAACGCACAGGGAGAGGCTGGTTTGAGCGGACCCTCTGGGATGGGGATGAAGGTGAAACTTCCACACGACCAAAGCACCTCAGCTGGGCCCTGCTCTGCGGCGTGCTGACTCAGCACTTCTCACACAAACACCCGGAGGCGTCGGTACGCGTCAGCCCAGACCTGAACCATTTTTTGGCAGCTTTATTTCACGTCTGACTACGAGGCTTCTTTGGATCATTTCCGAATCATGCACGATCTGTCTGGAAATCTATGTTGAAGGATGGTTTGATTCCCAGAGCTGGTATGTGCTGTCAGTTTAGCTGTGAGGATCCTGAATTTACTTTTCAGAAACCTTTCCTGTCCTGAGCAGACAAGGCTTTTTGATTTACTTTCTTTTTTTGAGTGTAAGCATTGGAAAATGACTGCAGCAGTTTTGCGAAGTAGTGAAGAAGCAGCCCTCATTTAAAGGTAGAGATGGAGCAAAATGGTACCACTGTGCTCCAGCTCTGCAGATAAATTTGGACCTAGGTCTGTGTGATGATTTGGATCATCGTGACTCTGGTCAACCAACATAGTATGTCTAATATGTCAAAACAAACTACTGGACTGCCACATGAACTGCTGAAACCTCGATTCCGGTTCAGATCGGGATCTGATCTCAGTGAGCCAGGCTGTGGCGGTGCTTAGCACTTACAATGACATAAATCAGTACATATATATTGCAAGTTTTATCCCTGGGGAAGAGAAAGAAGGGTGTAGGTTACTCGACCGATTTCACATACAGAAGGATGGCTGTTCAAAGCTCTAGACATACAGGAGACCAACTCTACCTGACAAAAAAAAGTCATACCCAACGACACGTTTTTCCCACGTGGCTCTGGAGAGAGGCGACGTACCAGCGTAGTATCCCAACATCTTGTACTTGAAGTCCATGCAGCTCTTGGAGAGATCCCGTGTGGGGCAGAAACAGGAAAAACATAAATAAACCCACCCTCTTGGTCGCTCAAAGAAACAGAAGTGATTACCTGTACAGAGATCAATGGTGCTATATGCATTTAGCCGTGCAAGAGGAGACAATGAACTGAAACAAAAGTAGTGAGAATCCTCATCTTTGGTATTGTAGCTGTTGAGGTTTTGGTTGCTCTGTTCCTTGTTCTTTTGAAAAAACTGCATAGGCACAAATTAAAGACAATCTTCAACTTTAAGATGACTGAGTTGTCAAATGAAGCAGCAATCGTCCTGGCTTTGCTTTGTTCTCGTTCTTGTCAACCCTTTCTTTGAGATCTGCTTCCTAAAATGTCCAAGATGTCTGTCAAAACACAGTGTGTTACTCGTTTGCTTCCTGACGTGCTTCCTTGTTTTTTTTATTTTTATTTTATTTTTAAATGGAACAGTTTGTTGCAGAAGAAGTAGGTGCAGAAAACGTTTCTTTGGTTTCGATTAAGTAGTACATAAAAAAAGTCTCAAGTGTCTCTAAAGAGCCACGACCGCGCCTGGCTTGCCGCCGGGGCCTGGGCCGGCGCTGCAGGAGGGGCCGGTCACCGGTAAGCGCGCACATCGAGCGGCCGCGGCGTTTCGGCGGCGTGGGTCGGGGCCGCGAGCCGCAGGCGGGGCCGTGGTGTTGGTGCGGCTGCGGGTGCGGCGGCTGCGGCCGGGGCTCTGCCGACACGGGCTGCCGGCGCTGCCTGCCCGCGCCGCCGCACGGCAGCCGCCAGAGGTGGAGGGAGGGCTTGGAGTTTGTGAGGCTTCCCCATCGCCAAACAGCCACCCGCACCAGCGATGACGGAAAGAAAATGGCAAGTTATAAACATCTTTGGCTTGCAGTAATCCTGTCTCTTTGGTGTGCTGTGTTCCCGCCAGCTTGGGTAACTGGTGGATAAAAGGAACTTGGGGATGCAATAGATCTAGATGGCGTATTGAAGCCATACGCGGCACATCTAAAACGGTCAGTGGCATCTGAAGGGCTTGTTTCTGTTTTTTTCCTGCTTGAAAGTACCACAAAATACCAAAAAAAATGAACAAACATATATTGAACGCTAAATATGTTTCAGTAACAAGGACGTTGCTGAGGAGAAACTAGATTCCTGGTAACTATTAATGACCTAAAAAAATCTAGATCTTTCAAAACGTTGTGTTTGCTCCATGTACTGTAGCAGTTAAATTGACCTCCTGAGTATGCATCTGCATTAGGTACAAACACAGAACTTGTGACAAACTGCAAACTGTGCTTGAGGCTCGTGTGGTCACAGAGGTGTTCCTACCGACTTTGGAAGTCAGGCTGCATCTCCAAACGGTCGCTGCAGTGAGTCCAGGGTCGGACCTATTTCTATAGCTACTGACTTTGTGCTTGATACTTTGAGCTCAAGTGAACTGAATTTTTCTGATCCAAGATCAAGCTATACTTGCTGATTAAATTAAACAAACTTAAAAAAACCCAAACAGAAACTTAATATTGATCTTTTTTTCCCTAAAACACTTAACAAAACCATGCCTGAGTTTTAAAAACAGATTCTCGGATTCTTTAGCGTCTATGTGTCAGACTTTGTGCTCCGTTCCCGCATGGCTGTGCCACGGCGGCGAGCTTTGGTGCAGGGCGGTGTGGCCAGCACCGGCGCCCTGCCGGCAAGCGCTGGGCAGGGGCGGGCGGCTCGGGCTCGCAGCGGCACCCCCGCCGGCCGGGGCTCTTTGGGGCTCAGGAGAAACTTGCCTCACGAACGACTCCCCGACGTTTCAGACCTGCTTCGCCTGTCCTGAGCATAGTATTGTATAGAAAGAGGTTAATTTTTAACTTGCGCCTGCTAAGACTGACTAAAAGCCGTAAGAAGTGTCCTCTGTTACAGCTGGGCTGGGGTTCGTTTCCAGGAGGATTGTGCTTTAAGTCACCAGGGAAGGGCCCCGCCGCGAAGCNAACGACTCCCCGACGTTTCAGACCTGCTTCGCCTGTCCTGAGCATAGTATTGTATAGAAAGAGGTTAATTTTTAACTTGCGCCTGCTAAGACTGACTAAAAGCCGTAAGAAGTGTCCTCTGTTACAGCTGGGCTGGGGTTCGTTTCCAGGAGGATTGTGCTTTAAGTCACCAGGGAAGGGCCCCGCCGCGAAGCTGCCCTCTCCGCCCCGCCGTGCCGTGCCGCGCCGCGCCGGCCGCTCCCCCTCACGCTTTGGTACAGGTGCTGGGGGCCGAGGAGGAGCCCCCGGAGCTCAGGTCGTCCTGCCACTTCTCCAGGCTGCGCCGCCGGGCGTTCATGAAGAAGTTGCTGACGGTGGTGAGCTCCAGGCCCAGCTGCTGGGAGATGGTGATCTGCATTTCTTTGGAGGGGCGCTTGTTCTCCTTGAAGATGGCGAAAAGCGTTCTGCGCTGGAGGTCCGTGAAAACCAGGCGAGATTTCTTCTGGGAGTTGTTCCGCTCTTTGTTCGGCTCTTGCTCTTTGCGTTTGCAGGCTGGGGAAGGGGTGGGCAGAGAGAGAGAGAAAGCGAGCATCAGGACGCGCCTGGCTGCCCGCAGACCCCGCCGGGTGCGGAGACGGGCGCGCGGCAGGCGCGAGCTGCCATAGAATCATAGAATCATAGAATCACAGAATCACTAAGGTTGGAAAAGACCTCTAAGGTCATCGAGTCCAACCGTCAACCCAACCCCCCCATGCCCACTAAACCATGTCCCCAAGCGCCTCATCTACACGTCTTTTAAATCCCTCCAGGGATGGGGACTCCACCACTGCCCTGGGCAGCCTGTGCCAAGGCCTGACCACTCTTGCAGGAAAGAATTTTTTCCTAATGTCCAACCTAAACCTCCCCTGGCACAACTTGAGGCCGTTTCCTCTCGTCCNATACTTTGAGCTCAAGTGAACTGAATTTTTCTGATCCAAGATCAAGCTATACTTGCTGATTAAATTAAACAAACTTAAAAAAACCCAAACAGAAACTTAATATTGATCTTTTTTTCCCTAAAACACTTAACAAAACCATGCCTGAGTTTTAAAAACAGATTCTCGGATTCTTTAGCGTCTACGTGTCAGACTTTGTGCTCCGTTCCCGCATGGCTGTGCCACGGCGGCGAGCTTTGGTGCAGGGCGGTGTGGCCAGCACCGGCGCCCTGCCGGCAAGCGCTGGGCAGGGGCGGGCGGCTCGGGCTCGCAGCGGCACCCCCGCCGGCCGGGGCTCTTTGGGGCTCAGGAGAAACTTGCCTCACGAACGACTCCCCGACGTTTCAGACCTGCTTCGCCTGTCCTGAGCATAGTATTGTATAGAAAGAGGTTAATTTTTAACTTGCGCCTGCTAAGACTGACTAAAAGCCGTAAGAAGTGTCCTCTGTTACAGCTGGGCTGGGGTTCGTTTCCAGGAGGATTGTGCTTTAAGTCACCAGGGAAGGGCCCCGCCGCGAAGCCGCCCTCTCCACCCCGCCGTGCCGTGCCGTGCCGTGCCGCGCCGCGCCGGCCGCTCCCCCTCACGCTTTGGTACAGGTGCTGGGGGCCGAGGAGGAGCCCCCGGAGCTCAGGTCGTCCTGCCACTTCTCCAGGCTGCGCCGCCGGGCGTTCATGAAGAAGTTGCTGACGGTGGTGAGCTCCAGGCCCAGCTGCTGGGAGATGGTGATCTGCATTTCTTTGGAGGGGCGCTTGTTCTCCTTGAAGATGGCGAAAAGCGTTCTGCGCTGGAGGTCCGTGAAAACCAGGCGAGATTTCTTCTGGGAGTTGTTCCGCTCTTTGTTCGGCTCTTGCTCTTTGCGTTTGCAGGCTGGGGAAGGGGTGGGCAGAGAGAGAGAGAAAGCGAGCATCAGGACGCGCCTGGCTGCCCGCAGACCCCGCCGGGTGCGGAGACGGGCGCGCGGCAGGCGCGAGCTGCCATAGAATCATAGAATCATAGAATCACAGAATCACTAAGGTTGGAAAAGACCTCTAAGGTCATCGAGTCCAACCGTCAACCCAACCCCCCCATGCCCACTAAACCATGTCCCCAAGCGCCTCATCTACACGTCTTTTAAATCCCTCCAGGGATGGGGACTCCACCACTGCCCTGGGCAGCCTGTGCCAAGGCCTGACCACTCTTTCAGGAAAGAAATTTCTCCTCATGTCCAACCTAAACCTCCCCTGGCACAACTTGAGGCCGTTTCCTCTCGTCCTATCGCTGTTACTTGGGAGAAGAGACCGACCCCCCCTCGCTCCAACCTCCCTTCAGGCAGTTGCAGAGCGCGATGAGGTCTCCCCTCAGCCTCCTCTTCTCCAGGCTGAACACCCCCAGTTCCCTCAGCCGCTCCTCATCAGACTTGTGCTCCAGGCCCTTCCCCAGCTCCGTTGCCCTTCTCTGGACACGCTCCAGCCCCTCCATGTCCTTCTTGTCGTGAGGGGCCCAAAACTGAACCCAGGATTCGAGGTGCGGCCTCCCCAGTGCCCAGTACAGGGGCACGATCCCCTCCCTGCTCCTGCTGGCCACACCAGTGCTGATACAGGCCAGGATGCCGTTGGCCTTCTTGGCCACCTGGGCACGCTGCCGGCTCGTGTTCAGCCGCTGTCGACCAGCCCCCCCAGGTCCTTCTCCTCTGGGCACTTTCCAGCCGCTCTTCCCCAAGCCTGGAGCGGTGCTGGGGTTGTTGTGGCCCAAGGGCAGGACCCGGCACTTGGCCTTGTTGAACCTCATGCAGTTGGCCTCGGCCTCCTGCAGGAGGTCACCCTCCTGCAGGACCCGCGGAGCTGGCGGCGCGGAGCTGCCGGCTGAGCCAGCACCGCGCCGGCACGCCGGGCCCCAGGGCTCGTGGAAGAATCCCAGGGGGGCTACGCTGGTGTTTGCGCTCGCGTCCCAAAGACCTGCATTTTCAGGTATTACTTTGGACGGGCCCCCGATTGTTAGGCATTCGGGCACTGAATTCCTAGGCCCTTGGAGCGCTCCCCCCGACCATCCCCAGACAGAGCCCTCGAATTCACTTCCCATTTCTGGGCAGTGCACAACTTTGAGACTTTCCTCACTTTTTGTAAAGCCACCATCTGAGGTTGGACTTGATGATCTTAGAGGTCTTTTCCAACCTTAGTGATTCTATGAGAAATGCATTGCTCTTCTGTTACAGCAGCATCAGAATTAACAATTTAGCTTATCTGATGTCAGTCTAGGAAAGAAAATGCAAAGCACATCCTTTTTTCCCCCTCAAAAGCTAAGATAAAGATTAATTCTTTGCAGAAACTTCTCATGTGCTGTAGCATGTAACAACTGCAGATTACTATTTTTTAACAAAACTGTGCAGACCGCTGTTCCGTAATGTAAACTCCACCCCCTGGGTAATGTACAGGACAGAAGAAATACAACTGCCATGCATTTAGAATAAATCTATCCATACTTTGGGACAGATAGCCTTTTCTTTGATCTGCCATTCCAAACATATACTTAAAACAATTACCGCGGGCACAATGGTGAAGGCAGGAACCCCCTTTGTTAGGAGAGGGGAAAGGACAGCCGAGCAAGCACCCTACACGTGCTCCCTACACGATTTGCAACGCACAAACACCCTCCATCGGGGCCGTGGTCTGTTTTCTGGGCATCAGTTTCGCAACACCTGCGCCAGCGGATCCTCTCCCAGAAGATGTCCGCAGGACGGAGGGGTGCTGGCGATACGCCCGCAGACACAGAGGGATGGGTAAAAGCCCACGGCGGGGGAGGACGCGTGGTCAAACTCGGCTCCCAGCTTTGCTCTATCTGACCCAGGACAGGATGCTCCGCTCCCCACGTTCATCTTCTCCACCCCCAAAAGGAGATTGGATTCTACCTCCCCAACAGCCAGGTCTAACATTTGTACAGGGGTTTTATTACTTTAAACGCCCCAAAGCAAACCCTGGTCAAAGCTCCCGTGGCAGCAACTTCGTGTGACCACCACTGGGGAAAAATCATGTTCGATGGCACAAACTGCCGCTGTCCAGCTGACCTTCTGTTTGCTTGTTTTCTCCTGGAAGAGACCTCTGTGGCCACTTTCTAACCATTTACCGATTTATTTGTGATTTCTATCCACTGCTGTCTGAAAAAGCTGCCAAAACTTCAGACATCTGTTGTGAGATAAACTCATAACTTCTGCTGTGAGACCGTTTGCTTATGGCCTCGCGTAGCAATAACCAGACCACCCAGCGCGTCTCAAATTCTACAACTCTCTGTAGGTTTGCACTTACATGTGGTCTCTCACAGACTACAATGTTGAAAAGCTATGAAAACACGGAAAGAAGTGCAATCACATCTTTCTGAGATGCCACGGCAGCAGTACCTGCTGCTTAGGCAACGTCCCTCGTCAGCAATTAGCTCTCCACGCGTCCCCAGACCACGTGGACACCCAGGCAGTCCCAAGCAGCCTTTGTTCCCAAGCCACCCGGCAGCGGCCCCCGATGCAGAGGGTTTAAGGCCAACCCAAGCTTCTTCCCCCCGCCTGCAGCCTCCCCCGGGCACCTCACCCCCCCTGCACAGCCACGCTTGCCAGCAGCTCCATCCTCTTCATCGCTGCTTCACAGCGGGTTCGTAAACTGCAATGACTGCATTTTCCATAAGCAAACTCGGAAGCATCGCTGAAACCAGGCACGGCGTTACAGGGCACAATACGCTCACCCTGCCTGATGCTCTTCACACGCTGGTCCAGAAATGAGGTAACGCTTCCCGACGGAAACCACCTCTGAACGTGCAGCTTTGCCGAAACACAGCGGCTGGTGTTCTCTCCCGATGTCTGCAGGCAGCGTTACCAGAGCCTGTCTCTGTGGAGGTGACGCTCTCGGGCTGGCTCAGGCGCTGGCTCCCCTTGGTCCTTCTCCCCCTCTCCCCTGGGGTTCGTGCCCCAGCGCGGCTCCCGGCGGTGCCACCACCCTCTTCGCCCGCCGCCCCGCGCAGAGACCGCTGGGGCTCAGCCGCGGCCGCAGCCCTCCACCCGCCGCGCGATGCCTCTCCAGCCACGGGCAGCGAGGCTGTGCAAGGGGAGACCTCCGGGCACGCAGCCAGACGAGCTGCCTGGGAACCCGGGCCCTGCGCATTTATCTGCATTTGGGTTTACAGCATGCATGTAAAGCTCCTCCCAGGAGGACAAAACAGTCTAAAATACCCTGGATTGCAAATCTCTTTTAAACCAACGTCTTTCATCTGAGAAGAAATCTCCCTTTCCTCCTCAGGTCGTCCTGATCGCCTTAAAGCCTGACCCTCTGCTTCCCCGGGCGGAGGTTCAGCAAGGCCAGCCTCCCCACTCCCCAGCTCGCTCCAGCCCGGGGAGCCGGCGGCTGGCTGGGAAGGGCTGAAAGCCACAGGGCAGCCCAGAGCCCTCGGGCGAGCGGCAGCGCTCTGCGGGGGCCAGCGGTGTCCCTCTCCCCGCGGCACCTCCCAAGGGCAAGGGCGAAGCCAGCCAGAGGTGCCCGCCGGAGCTCAGCCTGACCATCGCTGTGCCAAGCGATGCTAATGGATCCGAAAAAGAACCAGTATTAATAGCTGATCTGTATTTATTAGCACAGAGAGAACATCAAGTGCTGAAACCAATACCGCTGCTGTAGCATACCCAGATGTAAAAATAGCCTGATAAGGCTCTCTACACAGGGCAGTAAGATAAAAAAAAAAGCCATATGTTGACATGGTTAGGTAATGTGCTGGGACAAAATAAGTAGAGTGAGTTGATAAGTGGACGGGTTTTTAAGCAGCCTATTAAATAATTCTGCAGGTCTAGAATGTGAAATGAGAACCTGCTCTAAAAAGCAAAACTGAGCCTGTGGAAATGTCTGTAATTAACCCAAAGCAGGGCCGTACCCATCCACCTGTGCCGGAGCATGGCACCGCCGGGAGCCTGGCTCAGCCGGTGCGTAACGGACTTTGCTGATCAGCTTGGTTTTGGGCGTGGGACACCACTTAACAGGGTTTCTGCAGGAAACTGCAATATTGTGTTGGGGTGGCTGATCCTGACCCCCTCTTCTGCATCCGTTCTCAGCTGCCAGATTCCAGTGGCTGCAGCAGAGCTGCCTCTGGGAGGAAGGTCGGGGTCGGAGCATTCGAGATACCCCAAGGGGTATGTAAGAGGAGGATGCTCCGGAGAGTCGGGTCCAAACCCAGGCCTACGGGTTATGGGTGCGCGTCCCCGGGAGCACGGCCCCCCCGGCGGCAGCGGCAGCGGCACCGGCCCGGGGTTTCTGCTGGGACCCGCGGGAGCGGGGCGGCAGCAAGGACGCTCCTGCCTGGGCACGTCAGGGGCTGCAGGGCGAGCCCCTCGCTGCGTCCCCATGGCCGGACTCGGGTCTCCGGAGGTGATTAGCCCAAAGGCATCACACGGGAAGAATTTGGCTTCCCCGACTGCATCGCTAACCTACCAGATAACACACCCCACAGGTAGTTTTTACTGCCCGTCTGAGATGAAAAAGCAGATTTTAGGGTGGATTTCTGCATTTGATGCTTTACTTCTTTGCCTTTTGTCTGGAATCCATGCGGCGGTACCCCCAGCACTGGGGACATGACGACCGCCTGCATCTTTGCTGCAGTTTCTAATAGGTTCCAGGACACTGGGAAGAGTCTAGTGTTTCCTAACATCACTAATTTATGTCCAGAGATAGTCTGCGTTTTACAGTTATTGGTATCTTATAATAAATAATGCAAAGGTATGTGCTTTTCAATGCATTCAGTAAATACTTTCCTTGAACTGTTAAGTTTGCTCTTGAAACGGCACCATAAAGGCAAATGTTGTTCCTTGACATGCATTTATCAGAAGAGAAAAATGGAGTGAGCACTCTAATAAAATAAAGTTATTAGCCAGGAAACCTGCCTACAGAAAGAGAAACGTTTTAATAGTAGAGGGAAGGGAAGCGGCCATCTTGATTCTAAGAACAATTTGATTTATTAACTGCAGTTAATACTGAACATATTCTATGGAAGAAAATAGACAACTGGCAAGAATTGAAAGCCATAACTGTGGAAAAAAACCCCCCAAACTTCCCTTTTCTTCTACACTGGACTAAAGGCACTTTACATAGAAACAATATAGAAAGAGCTCAGAAATAGATTCGGTACTGCCTCGCTTCACGTTGACTGAAGTGGAAAGCCACCGATTCAAAGGGCATGAAAAGCGGTGCAGAGACCCGACACCGCACTGCGGGGCCGTGTCCCCAGGGAGGGACAGTCTGTCTTCAGTGAGCGTGGGTTTGTCCTGCAGCTAAAACTAAGGGAATATTTAAAAAAAATTGCTTTAAAACAGAATTAGGTAAGGCTTAGAAATAAAAAACTAAAAGAAAAAGCACCCAGGGTACGTGTGGAGAGGCGGGAGGCGAGGCAGGCGAGGCACCAGGAGATGACGGGAATGAGCCCCAGAATCTCCGCAGTTCTCAGCGCTAATAAAGGTTCCTCTCCACAAAGAAAACAACTATTCAGACGTTCAACTTTAAATATGCAAAACACTCCACGGATTTTTTGTTAGCGTGTTTGCAAGCCTGAGGTTAAGGGTGTGCTGAAATACTCTGCTGGATCCCAGAGATGGGGAGAGCAGAGGCAGGCAGTCGGGCAGCCGTCCCTCCTGGCTAACAGGCACAGCAGCTCTCAGAAAGTTTCACCCCACCCCACCTTTCCGTGGCAGTGGGGAAATGTGCCACCCACGCACCGAGCCCTGTTTGTCAGCCAGGGAAGCAAAATCCAGCCACCGGTCCCGGCCGCCCTGCGCGCTGCAGCTCCGGGAGCTGGGTAAAACCCCACCGCTCCCGGCTCCGCAGAGCCTGGCGACGGGGCTGACTCCCCAAATCCCCCACACCCCTAAGCCAGCTGCCCCGGTCAGTAAGGCTGGCACTCATTTCACCTAACGTTAGCCAGGGAAAAGCGGGACATCCCATGTCCCGGCCTCCCCGGCAGCCAGGGCACACGTGCCGGATGCCGCCGGGATGCGAGCGGGTGACAGCGGGAAGGGCACGGCCTCCGCTCCCGTCTGCCACGGACTCCGTCGCGCCTTGGGACATACCTCGCCAAAAAAATTTGCTCTAAACGGCCTACACTTAATAGCTTTCAATGCAATTCACCTGGAAAGAAGAATCGCATCACACTGCTTTGGCAGAAATCATCACCCCATGTAACCAGGAGCTGTAGTGACTGATGTGTACTGCACCAGTTCCAGCACCTGCAACCCCGTCTGCTTGAAAGGGATCCGCAGGAAAGTGGTGATTTTTAAAATTTTATTTCCGCAAGCCCATCTGAGTTTTGGTTTCCTTGTGAACTTCACACACTTCTAATTTAAGTTCAATTTTTTTTGTCACTGAGTATCATTAAATTGAATGTTTCTACTAATAGTTCATTTGTCTTATTTTCTGCAACAATAACTCTTATTTTCCATTTTCTTCCTCAGAAGAGAGGAACCTAGCCAGCCCCTGCATTACAAATAGCTATAAATCCTGAAAAATATCTAGAAACATTTCAGTTGGTAAGTATTGCCATTTATAAAGAATGAAGCACTGGGAAACGTACTCTTTCATTAAAGGTAAATGCATGGCAGCTACCTGCAAAAGGCGGTGGATTCTCTAACGCCGCCGTGGGGTTCTGCCCTTCCACGAGGAGAACGCTCATCCCCCCGGAGCTGCGGTGGTCCCCAGCGCCGGAGCAGCCCTGCCCGGCCCTGCCAGGCTGCGGATCCCACCCTGCTCCAGCCCCAGCTCACCCGGGAGAGCTGCGGCAGCCGGGGCATCCCCGCGGGGGGGGACCCACCGGCCGGGGCAAGTCCTCCAGGGAGCTGGTGAAAGCTCGACAGAATGCAACGGTTCAGATCAGACGATTTGGTGTTTCCTCATGACAGTTTTTTCACTGAAAGATATCCACCGGGCTCCATGGTTAATGGCTGAAACGATGTGCGGCGCAGAGCAATCAATCTGCAGCGCGTAACGCCGGCCTCACGAAACCCAGAAGCAGCGTCGCATATCCCTACAGGCAGCCACAGATCCTATCAGCTGTTTATGCATGCACAGAAAGACCAGTCCTTTTTATAGAAACTGCTTTTGCCATATGTAGGCCAAAATCGATTGGCGCGCAGCTCACCGCCGTGACTGGCAGCACCGCAACAGCATCCAGCCAAGTCCCAGCCTGCAGACCCCCAGCACGGGGCAGGGGTGCCCACCGGGCTGAGCCGGGGCCTCTCTCCTCCCTCGGCTCTTCTGCTTCCCCGCGCAGAGGCTGGTGCTCCGGGAGGGAGACCGCGGGGGGACGAGGACGCGAGGGTTACCAGCGCCAGGAGGAGGAGGAGGAGGACAGGGAGGGGGTCCCGGGGCTGGGGTGGTGCCTGAGCAGCCCTCGGTGAAGAAGGGGAGCTGCTGGCAGAGGTGGGGGGTCTGGAGGCCTGTGAATCGCCTCAGCGGGTACTGCAGAAAGTAAGATCTGCAGAGCTTGGGTGGGTGGGTGTTCATGCGAACGCCGCTGGTGGCCAGTACCTCCAGAGAAAGCCCGTCTCCCACCCCTGGGAAGAGGATGGGGACCGTGCTGCTGGCAGAGGACGGGGCAAACTCCGCTCGTCTGTGCCAGCGCTGCTTGGCGCTTGCTTGTGGTAAGCATGCCAACACAGGCACCACGATTGCTCAAGCAAAGGAAAAAGTGTTACCGTGAAACCTTCCACCGGCTAATGCCACTACGGCCGGAGCTGCAGGGAGTCTGGGGAGCCGCGTCCCGGAGTCGCGGGAGCTGGTCCGTGGGGTCCCAGGGCAGTGATGCTTACGGGCAGAGGGGCTTTGCCAGCCAGGCTTCAATATCACAAACTGTAGAGACAGGCACAGAGGGACCTGCGGAGACTACAGACCTGTCCCATTGCTCTTCCGAGAGCCTGACACCAGTTTCCTTCGGATACTGGAAATGTTCATGAAAGAGCTCGTGATTTCAAGTCCTGTGAAGCACAAACACAGTGCAAGCCCGGCACTCATACAAACAAAACCCCCAAAAATCTGACGTCAATCCATCTCCCCCCTCAGGTATCTCTACTTTTAAACCAATTAGGCGAGGGGGGGTTAACCAGAAATCCTGGAGAACTATTTAGCAGTCTGAAATTTCTCAGGGCCATACTTCATGGTCTACTTTCACTGAAAAAAGCCTCCCTTTGTCTTCACCTCCTCTAAATTTGGTTCCCTGCGGTTTCTCAAGTTAACTAACACCCTCAGAGAATCACTGGTTTTATGATGCTTTTACTCTAACGGCAAAAGTGACTTTGGGACTGTGAAACAAATAGCAAATGTTACAAAGGAGCCAAGTAGAGAACAATATTCCCTTAATCCAGCAGTAAGTCATTTCTCTCTATCGTTCGTAAGGATAAGCCGTGAATATTGATCTCCCGTATGTGGTTCCATGCGGCTGTAGTGCAAAGTCAACTAAACCCGGTTATCTGTCTGATGGAACTAAAAAATGTTCCTCAATTTGATTTCGGAGAGAACTCAATGTGAAGGAAATTTAATTATGCTAGTGGTACTGAACACAATGAAATGACCATCGAAAGGTTTTCCAAAGGTTTAAAATGTTTTTCTTTCACTATGATTTACTTAAAGCAACCTCTTGTATATCTGCGTTACTACAATCTCTTAAAAACTAGGCCTCAAAAATCAATTTGATTACCTCTCTGAATTAAGTATGCACAAATGAAAGCAATTGAGATCAATACAAATTAGGTTAAGTACTCCACTGTGTACAAAATCATTATGTAACAAGAAACAATTTGAATGAAGATGCAAATAATCACATTGTCGGGGTGAGCAGCCAGTGCGCCTTCACCTGCCCACTTCCATCTGCTGCACACACACGAAACCTTCCTGGTTTTTGTAATCCCTATGAATGCCCTCTGACGGCATTTATCTAGAAAAACAAATGGGAAGAGTAGCACAAAGCGTTCTTCCAGAGAAGATCTGGCATTATTGGAGAAGGTCTCTTTGCTCGCCCAAACCAACCCTCCTGTAACGGCAAGATGTTCCCTACACTGCAATTCCTGTTTGGAGATACAAGGATTCCTACAACACTCCAGGAAAGAAGCGCACAGCCTCGCTGGTTCCTGCCAGGAATGGATTTGCTTGGTCCTCAACCTGCTTTTTCTCTCTCTTAATTCTGTCACGGAGGGAACGCCTTCCTCTGTCTAGGTCTTGCATTCTTCAGCTATTTGAGAAGGAAAGATGAATGGGTTTGGGGACTTGGTTCTTTTATATTTCTTTCTGGCATGTAGCAGGTCTCAGGCTATTTGTGTCAAACCTCTTGTAAATCTGCTGGGTGGCTGAAATTGGGCTGTAAATTCTGCGGGGCCGGGGCTGCTTCCTCCTGTGCAATGCTGCAACGCCCATCTCAGCGGGATCTCTGACAAGGGCCTCTAAGTACTATTGTAATATACTTCCATCATTAATACAGAATAATAAATAATAGATGGGATAGGGCCAATTTATTGCACTCTAGGGTGAGAACGAGTGGAGGCTTGGTGAGCACGCAGTACAGTGTCAACGTACCCCTTGTCACTGAGCGGCTGCAAGCTCTAACCACGCACCGAAGCAGTTTCGGCAAGGCAGCCTCCCGGTTTCTCTTGCGTGGCCGAGGAAGGGAGCGTCCCCTGACACTCAATATCCAGCCCTTTTTACAAACAAGCTTTTCTGCGAGCTGCAAAAGGAACAGACCCGATTTCTGACAGATTTCTGTTTCAGAGTGAGCTCATAAGGTCTCCTTTCCAATAGCTGGGGGATGTATAAGCTCTCCCTCCTGCCGGGATCAGCATCCAGCGTGGTGCGAGCTCAAGCCGTAGCCTGGTGGCAGGGCAGGCACTGAAGGGATGTTCCTTCTCTCCACAGCCTCCTGTTTTCACAACAAGGGGTACAACCGCCCAAAGTTACCTGTGAGACCTCTGGTCCCGGGTGCAAGGACACTCCTGGGGTACCCCGCAAGGTACCAATGACGTTGTGCGGAGAGGAGCAGCGGGGCTGCAGGGACAGACGGACACGCACCCTGCATAATTGCATCAACCTCACTGAGGTGCCAAAACACACTTGTGCTGGTTGGGTCCCAGCTGCTTTCAGAAGCACAAGCTGGCAGAAACTGTAGAAGCAGAGGCATTGAAATGCCGTCACTGACGACACGAGCAGTGTCACCCCGTGGGCAGCGCTGACGCACCGCCAGCTCCTGCAGCCGCAAGACTGCTCAGGTGCTCTACCCAGTCTCAGCAAAACGTTGGGTCCTTCAAACCGCACTCTGCAAGTCCTTCACTTCTCACGCCTGGGAGATTTATGTTTCCTCTTGTTCTGGAGATTCTCCCTTTTGAATCCCAAAATAGTTTCCAGCTGAACTATAACACTTTTCTGTAACAAGGATTTATATTCCCTTTGTCAGAGCACAGAGCTGAAAACAGACCTTCCCCACACCGCGTGCCCTGCCTGTTGTAGCAGCATCTGCAAGTGATGCGCCAGCACATCCCCTCAAGCACCGGCACACAGCTGCGGCCTTCTCCCCGTGGAGAAAGGGAAGTGCTTCGGGCATCTTTTCCAAGAAAGGACTGGGAATTTAAAGTTGAGGTAGGTGAGCAAGCACTGAATAGGAGTCTGAAATCTTAGAGTGGATTAGAATTTGAAATATCTTGCCATCTTGTTTTTTGCTGATTACATCCAGCAGCTTCCCCACAGCTCTGTCGCTCGGGCACCCTCTCTGCAGTTCCCTCCTGGCACCTTACACTTACAAGTCAGAGTTGCGAGCCGAGTCCCGTGGGCCCTCCTGCAAGGGAAAGTACGGACCTACTGAGTTCTTGCCGTGTGCCTCCAGAACCAGCAGAAATTCTGACTCATGGGAGAAAGCAGGAAATGATTATTTCCTTTTAATGGCTGCTACTGATAGGTCGCAATTACGAAGAACAGGAGAGGACAGGAGCAAAGCTCTGCCGACTTATCTGGGAAAGCCAGACCTGTGTTGCTCTCCCGGCTCTCCGAGCTCTCCTTGCGCTTCAGACCATGACTGCTCGATGCAGAACGCAGGAGCAGGCCTGGGAGGAGAGATGCTCTTCGCCATAAAGCCAGATTCCCATTTCCTTCTTCCCCGGGGCTTAGTTCATTGTAAGCTGCAGCAGGAGAGGTAAGAGTCCCTCCTCCCCACGCACCAAGAGGCAGCGTGTGGCGGTGAGGGAGGGAGTGAGCTCCCTCCAGGCAGAGGGGCCGTGGGTCTCCCACCTCCGCGCAGCCGGTGGGTGGGAGGTGGGATGGCTCTTCAGCAGGCTGCGTGGGGGACAGCAGCTGCATCCAGCAGTGCTCCCATCACCCCAGCGGCATGAGCTGGCTGACACCGCGCGGGGCTCCGGCGTCGGGTCTGCGCGGCCGTGCCCCACAGGACACGGTGCACGGTCAGGGCTGGATGCGAGAGGAGAGCCAAGACGCTGCACCCTGGCAGGATCCGGGCATGATGGAGGAGAAATTTGGCACTAAAGATGCCAGAAGGACAGGGGAAAAGCTTTGGGAGTTTATACCTAACCTGTGTGAGTCTCTTCACGTCGGGAGCCTGTGGTCGGGGCTGACACGGTGCCGTGGAGCCACTGGTCCTTACCAGCAATAGCTGGAGGAAGGATGCTGTGCTGTGACACTGGCTGCCGAGGAAAGCAGCGTGTCCTCACCTGATACGGGAACAAGTGGGCATGATAAGCACGGAGAAGGAGAACAGAGAAGGTGTGTGGGAAGCTCTCTGAGGAAGACTTCCTCATGCTCTTCCTTTATCTTCTTCAGCTGTGCGCTGCTTGCCAAAGCTTAATGCCTCGGCGCAGGCCCCCGTTCTTAAATGCCCATTATGACAAGATGAGATCTGCTGGAAAATCACCACTACTCATAAATATGTTCCCTGCTTACTTAGAGATATTTTGGTCTCGGAGACAATTTGCGTTTTGGGAAACTGCCAGCCTCTATCGCTTGTCTAATAATTCCTTTGTGCAGCATTTACCAGTGGTTTGAGTCCCCTTTTTTCACAATGGAGTAGTTTGATTTTATAGCTCAAAAACCCCAAACAACCCCAAAACACTCCAATTTCTTTTTTGATTGCATTTCTATCTGCCATCAGTGAATTGTCTGGTTGATCTTATCACTGAACCCATTTGAGATTAGTCTATTTTGTATGATTTCTGCGTACAAAAATCCTCTATAAATCAGAGAGCCTTTTATGCAAAAGTCTGCAAGATTGATAGAGTTGGATACAAAATCTTTTACCTTGGAAAAAGAGATGTACTATCTGTCCCATTGGACATAATGCTTTCTCTGCATATTCATCTCCAAAGTATGATGGGGCTTTTTCCAGAGGACAAGAGACAAGATAGTAGTCTTAAATACAAACAGATTGTTATCAGAAGAAAGGGAGTCATTTTATTTGCTGTGTCTAGCGGGGATAAGATGAGAAGCAAAGGATTTAAAAGACAAAAAGGGAGATTAAGGCTAGTCATTAAGGATTTTTTTGTACCTGAAAGCCCTGGAAGAGATTGCCTAGGTAGCCTGAGAAATCCCCATCACTGGAGATTCTTGAAAAACGGGGCAGACTGTCAGGACAAGTGATGTCTCAAGTCCTTTTCAGCCCTGCTTTCCCTGTTAGATTAATTCTTGGTACACCTGCAGAGCCCTGTTTCCACTCTGAAGGCAGCCACAGGGGAGCTCCTCTGATGCGAGGAGTCTGCTGCGTTTAGTGCTTGGAGACGCAGAATAGATGTGTTGGGTTACTGGCAAGAAGCTTGTCATCGCTGAGTAATGTCTAATTGGAAGGGACGAAAAAGCCACTTGCAACTGGTGGATGGCAGGAACATCTAGGACAGGACTTTGAGACTAATACAAGGGAGGAGCACTAAGGATGAGCAACCGGTGCAGAAAAAAGAAGCACAAAGTTTGAGTCAGAACGCCCCTATAAAGAGCGAGGGAAGAAACAGCATCAGTTACTAGAAAATAATCCTTTTGGAAAAACTGTTCTTGCCTTTATGTGTTCCTCGCCACAAATAAATCCTGTCAGTTTTCAAATATTTGAGTTTGGGATATTTCAGTTCAAATGGTGATGGCCAAGAGATACTAGCAAAAAATGAGATGCTGGGAAAAAATCTAATAAGGAAATAGTGAAGAACAGAGTGGAAAAGCTCAGAATGAGTAACACATGTTGATAGACTAATTGTTTCTTAAAAAAAGTAGAGAGGAAAAAAAGATAGAAACGCATTTAATGACAAATGTGGTCAGACTTATCTTTATCAACCTGTCAAGAAACTGATAAAAACTGGTTGCTTAACAAAAATGGTATTCAAATTTCTGCAGGGCAGAAATGTCTTCAGAAATAATGTGGAACAAAAAGATAGGGCAGGATATTATTTCAGAAAGTTGGTACATGAGAAATATAATTTATCACCCAGCACCACAATTTACCGCATGGATTGTTCAAACATAACCACTAATCTATATCTGAAGAGAGTACTAATATTTCAAGCCACTAAGCACCTTTCAAAGAATCTTTATGTACCTGTATATTTAGTTCAACACTAAGAAATAGTTTTATATATAGATAACACACTTGATACAGATGTTACTATGCCTAAATTTTTAGCTGTACCTCCAGACAACAAAATAGAAGGAAGCATTAGGTGGAACACAAAGAGGCAGAGGACGGATGGACAACAACAGCCCACCTGTACACAACCCACCCCTCGCAACCAGCGAGAGCACAGGGGCTCTCCCGGGCGCTGGAGGGTTGCAGGGTGTGGGAGGGTCAGCAGCCCCGGCCTTGGTGGGGTGTGGAGCCACCACCCCTCGCTCCTCCACTATGGCCCCCCGCGGGGAGGGGGGGCCGCAGCCATTGCCTGCCCCCGGGTGCCTCGCCCCTCTCCCGCTCCCCTCTTTCTCCCTTTGCCTGTCCCCTCCTAGGTCTCCTGCTCCCCTCCATCCCTCTCCTGTTCCCCTCCATCGCTACCCTCCCCTCCATCGCTACGCTCCCCTCCATCCCCCCGCTCCCCTCCATTCCCCCACTCCTCTCCATCCCTCTCCTGTTCCCCTCCATCGCTACGCTCCCCTCCATCCCCCCGCTCCCCTCCATTCCCCCACTCCTCTCCATCCCTCTCCTGTTCCCCTCCNAGAGTCAGCCCTGCCCTCACCCTGGTTAGGCCCCGCCCCCTAGAGACAGTGCCGTCCTTTCCCTGGTTAAGCCCTGCCCCTAGAGTCAGCCCCGCCCTCGCCGCTGTCCGTGGTGCTGACGGGTCGCGCCGCCGCCGCTCCCGCCCCGCAGCCGGGGTCCGCCCGCTGCGGGCGGGGTTTGACGGGCACCCCCCGGGCACCGCTCCCCGCCCTTCCCGCGGGGATCGCCCCGCACCTCCCGCGGGGAGGCCGGAGCCGGCCCGCTCCCGGGCGCACAGAAGCTCGCCGAGGGTCTCTGCGTGGCGAGACCCGCCCTGCACCCACAGCAGGCAGAGGTCACGGGGGGGAGAGCAGAGCGGCCCCTGCGCAGGCCACGCACCCTGGACGCGCTGCGGGGGAGGGCGGGGGAGGGCCGGAGTGCCGCCCGGCACCCCCCCACTCGCGGAGCCAAGGCAGACGCGGCCGGGGCTCTCACGCGGGGAGCCGCGACGGAGCCTGGAGCACAGCTCCCGCGAAACCGAGTCCTCCGAGCCCGCGGGTGGGCATGTCCCGTGGATGCCGCGGGGCGCTGAGCGGAGGGGGCGCGGCGGGGAGGGAGACCGAGACCCCCGGCAGCTGCAGGGCGGACACGGCCGCCCCCTCGAAGCGCGCCGCCATCACGGGGATACGTAAATACGGCGGGGTTTGCAGAAATGAATCATTGAGGGTGTTTTGGTACAAAAATGTTTAATCATCAATAACGTGATTCAGCAATCGGGAAATGTCGACAAGGAGTGCGAGCGTTTTGCTGACGGGCCCGGAAAGGCGGCAAAGGCGGCTGGAGGGCCCGGGCTGGCCCGGCCTTGCTCCCGGAGAGCGGCCGGGGGGCACCGCCCCGCCCGAGGCCGCGGCGGTGTCGGGGGGTGGCGCGGAGGGGGTCGCGGAGCGCTGCGCTCTGCCCCTGGAGCTGGCCGCCTCGCAGCCCGAGGCCGAGCTCCGCGGGTCGGGGGCACCAGCGCAGCGACCAGGCGCTCAGAAACACGCTTTCTGCACCCGGGGGTCTTCACCCGGCATCCCAGGACCCGCTGGAGCCCGGGGGCTTGCAGGGGAGTACGGCACGGAGGTATTTTAATTGCATTCTTCCTGTGTTTGCCTAGCAGGGATTTGGTGATAACGCCCCGAGGCTCAGCGCTTCGCAGGCGAGCCGGGCACCAGGACGTGGCCCCGTGTCCAATTAACCTGCACCGCGGTTGAACCCTGCCTCTGAACTCACCGCGCCGGTAAATACACTGACTCACCTGGAGATCATTAATATTTTTCACCCTGGCAGAAATTTAGGGATTGCCCGGCGGGGCCGGAGCCAGGCAAGGCTTCACCGAGACGCTCCCGCAGGCACGGGCGGCGGGGGGGCGGGCAGGGTCCTGCCCGGAGCCCCCGAGCCCCCGCTGCTCTGGGGCCGCCCGGGAGGGAGCAGGAGAGGGGACGCCAGCCCGCTTTGGGGACGGGGTCC
The DNA here is from genome assembly GCA_013400755.1 of Pelecanoides urinatrix. Taxonomy (NCBI): domain Eukaryota; kingdom Metazoa; phylum Chordata; class Aves; order Procellariiformes; family Procellariidae; genus Pelecanoides; species Pelecanoides urinatrix. Next base: position 92,385 of record VZTQ01004338.1, read on the forward strand.
CGGGGTGATGCCGCCGTCGGGGCAGACCGAGAACCCGGGGAGCGGCGGGGCTTCTCGCGTTTCGTTTTGCTTTGCGGGAGAAGCGTTGGTCCCAAGCCCAGGGCAGCTCCCCAGAAGCCCCGTCCCGGCTCCGGCTGCCCCGGGGGGAGCGCGATGTCCCCGGGAGGGCACTCGCCGCTTCCCCCGGGCGCAACCGCAGCAAGACTCGCACGGTCACGCCAAAAGGATGTTTTACTCTCGGATCTCCAAAGCAAACTGCCTGTTGACGTCGTGAGCTGCCCACGCCTCTGCCCGGCTGCCGGTTCTGCCCGCAGGCAGCCCTCCCCGCCCGCACCGCTCCGAGCAGCGCGGTGCCGGCGGAGCTTCCAGCGCCGAAACGGCTGGGCACCATCCGCCGGCTCAGGAGTCCTTTGAAGACTCCCAAGAAGAGATAATAAGCACAGAAATAATAAGAAATAACAGAATAGAATAGAATAGAATAGAATAGAATAGAATAGAATAGAATAGAATAGAATAGAATAGAATAGAATATCACAGAATATTATTGTATATCTTCTATAATAATAAGAAATAATAAGCACAGTCCACTGCTACGGCTCCCAAGGGGGAGAGGGGGGAATTTCCCTCAAAGGACAGCAGATTTTCGTCCCGTCTGGGAAAATTTACAGGAGCACGGGGCAAATTAGCCGGTTTCAGAAATCTGAAATACTTTCGGCTTATTCCCCTTTGCTCAGAGGGATTTAAGCAGGCGAGTAAAGGGGAAGAAGGAAGCACCGAGGCAATGAGGCTGCATATTCACACGTGGTAATAATAAAAAAAAAAAAAAAATCGATTTCCCGAAGGGGACGGTAATTTGCAAAGGTCTTTCCCACTCCAGCTCCCACTCCACGGGGAACCCGTGCTCACTCGGCCACCGAGCTCTCTCCAAACTTTACTCGTGGACGCAAAGGCATCACTGCGATGAAATCAGGGGGAACGGGGAAAGTGGAGATCCAGAATTATATATGCATATCTCCGTGTGTATGGCAGAAAATCAGAAATCACATCTACGCAGCATAGCTGTCGCCCGGCGGGTGCGTAGATGCGATTTCTGATTTTCTGCCCTATATGTACGGCTCCGTGGGGAACCCCCCACCCGGGACCGGTGCTGGGAAGGAAAAGCACCGGCAGCATTACTGGAAATGAGCCGGCTCAGGTTCCAGATCAATGAAAACTGGGTCCACGCGTTTATGCTCCTGTTGCCAGCATTAATGCTCTTTTAATCTTCTAAACATTATCTGCATCGATTTCCCTCTAGATACGCGGTTGTCTGAGAAGGCGACATCACCGCGTGCTCCGGCAAAAAAAAACCCAAACCCTTTCTGTTCCTCTGACGCTCCCGTTGCAGACAAACCTCGGGACCTTCATTTGGTTGGTGATACAGAAGAACTGGATACGCAGGGGGTGCGGGAAAGGACGGGAGGAGTTTTCTAGTCGCCGTTAGAGCCGAGAAGGAGATCAGCACCCCTGCCCCGAGTGCTCCTTCCCCCGACCCGGCCGAGCCGGGCTCTGAAAGGGGCTGCAGAGCCGGGCAAGCCCCGCAGCACGACCACGGCAAAGTCTCCTTCACCTTGAGAAGCCCTAGCATCCTCCGGGAGGCTTTGGGAGGCCCCAGGCCGGTGGCTGTTTAACCCACAGCAGCTCCGGTTGGGGGCCGGGCAGGGATTACGGCCATCAATAATTCATGCTGCTCGTCCCCCTGCTCTGCCGCATCCCACCCCCCGCATGCAGAGACCCTCTGCACCCACCTCCCTGCCAGGGGGGAGCGCATCCCACCGCCTCCCCACAGGAGAGGGAGAACGAGCGGCCCGGGGTCCCGCACACACTTCTTGTGGCAGAGGCAATCCCGTGGCAGAAGGCGAGGTCTCGGCGCGGGTGGGGTGGGGGTCTGCAGGCAGCCCCGCCGCAGGCAGCCCCCCGGCCGGCCCGAAGAGCTGAGCTGCCGCAGGGCGCGGGGTGGGCCGGGGCTCGCCCCCTCTCCCCAAACCGCATTGTTGCCCCTGTCTCCGCCGGAGACAAAGGAGGGGCGAGCGCCCACCGGGGCCTCCCGAGCCCCCCTCCCCGCCCGCAAAGCCGCGCCGAGCTCTGCCCCCGTTACTTTGCGGGCTGTAGGATGTGCGGAACTACCGCGGCACCAGCGCGGCAGGAACGACACGGTACCACGGCGGAGAGCGGGGAAGAGCCGCCGGGAGGGTCCGGGTCAGGCAGAGACCCCCGCCTCTCCCTCAGCAGAGCGGGCTCCGGGGCGAGGGGCAGCCTTCGGGAAAGCCCGCTTGTACCTGCGCCCCGCTAATCAATAACGCGCGAGGATTAATCTGTCCAGATTGGAATCAATCGAAATAAAGGAACGACAGACTTGTCGGAACAACACCCCCCCCCGCCCCAGGTTTCTAAACTGCGCTCGTGGAGCCAAGCCGGACACAGGCACGCACCACCGCGCCTGCGGTCTGTGCGTCTGTCCACGCGTGTCTGCCCGTTTACCATACGTCCTTATCCACCAGATGAGCAATTTCCACGGGGGGGAAGACAGAGGCGTGACAGGCTCTGCTCCACAGCAGGCGCCGGGTGGCCCTGCCCGCAGTCCCGCGTTACTGGACAGAGCAGCGAGCGGCGGCGAACGCGCCTCTACCGACACCGCTCTGCCCCCGGGCAGCCGCGGCTGCGCGCCCCGGCGCTGGCGCGTCCCCCGCCGCACGGGAAGAGAATTCGGCGGGTCTTCCCCGCTCACCCCCGAGCCCCCCCAGCGCGGTGCGGGCGCTGCCGGGGGCCGCTGCCCCGCTGCCCCCCGCCCCCGCGCCCGCAGAACAATGGGGGCTG
>VZTQ01004341.1:0-19224 GCA_013400755.1 Pelecanoides urinatrix
TATGATTCTATGATTTCAGATATACATATAAGTTTGGCACTACATTATCCTTCAAAGTGTAATGTGATTGTGAAATTCTGATATAACTCCTGACTAGGAGAACCTGCATCACTGGGCAGCCCAGGTGTCAACACAGTAGTGGCAATGTAATAAGGTTTGCAGAGAAAGTGAGACATCCTATCTCTCAAAGCCAGCACAGCAGAAAAGGGGCATCTTATGGAAAGTGTCTTCATGACTGTTGCATGGTTTCTGGAGCACATGGACTAACAGATGTTAGAGTGCTGGGTGCTCCGATTATGGCTTAGATGTGTTTGAAGGCCAAAATACCATAGAAAGTCAGGAAATTGGTCCTTGGGCATGTATTTAAGACTCTTGAAAATAGGCAGTGTAGACATAGTTAGCAACATTAAATGCTCTCCTAAGACAATCCAGGAGACTGCTAGGGAATTTAATGTTGAGTCCAGGTTACCTGAGTCAGAGTCAAGTGCTTTCACAACACCATGATCATTTCTCTGATGTTTATCTGAAGCTTCTGGCTGGTGATTGCTTCCCACTTCTTATACATTACATTGTGTTTATGGGATTGGTTTTTTTAACATTACATATCCTAACTTTTGCTACTGATGTTAAAGCTGATAAGAACCGATCAGAACTACTTAAGGAAGCAGGTACTAGTGAATGGTAAGAGGCAAACTGCAAAACTAAGGAAAATAGACACTTCTTAGTATCAAAGGTCATTTCCTAGCTCTATACCAATGAAAATTCTATCATTTGCATGAGCCACTGCAGCTCCAATTTTTTGTTCTTTGGGAGTTTCTAACTTAAACTGTCAGATAAAACATCAAAAACATCAGATAAAAGATCAGGGGTGAGGGGGAAACAAAGAAAAAAAAACCCAAAACAGAAAAACATCAGATAAAAAAATGACATGGGATTCTAAATCTAAAAGTGTTCTTTGTTCCCTGTTTCTAAAAGTTGAACAACTCAAACTAAGTGTTGTAAAACTAAAAGGTAGTACAGAGGAACTGAACAGAAACAATAATGCCAATGATGACATATTGGTATATTCTATTATCTAATGCTTATACAATAAGCTGAATAAGGCTTCAGTTCTTGCCTTTATTTCTTTCTACTTTTTAGATTATACTTCTATGTTTTTGAATTTTCATTGCTGCATTTTAATCATTATATTTGCTTTGTGTGTTGCAGTACTTGTGAATGAAACTACAAGCAATTTGACAGGAAAAGAAGATGGGTATGATACATGTTCCTGATAAAAATGTTGGGGAAAAATACAGTAAAGCAAAATTTAAGCAGTCATTTTAAACTTTAATGAAATCTATCAGATAGCTTTTAATTTTCTGGCTTAGTTTAAGCAGACTATGATGAGAAGTCCTATTTTCACAGCTTCCTATCACAACCCTGAATTTAGGTGTTCTTTACATTAATACTGCAAGGTGGAAAAACAAAACAAAAAGCCCTGGCAGTATCACTGTCCTACTCTGATAGTTTAAAAGAGCATGCATAGATGGAATGTAGGCTGTTGTTGCATGAAAGCTCAGGCAAGGTGCTGGCAGGGAGGAAAGGTGGGAATTCAGGTTACCTAACTTTAGTAACTACTGAACCAGCCACCTAAGCTACCTTTATAGTCAATGGGAGATATGTTGACAATTTTAGAATATGATTCATCCAACCTATTTTAGATGCCTATTTGAGGATGAAAAAACCCACAATCTATAAACAACTATTTATTTCTGCTAGCTAAAAAGGGAGAATAATTTGACTATTCAGATGTAATGTCTACATTTAACCAGATGGGCTACACTCAAAAACTTAGTTTCTTTTTCTATTAACTTTGACGGAACATGTAAACAGTAAAGGTCCTACTGATTTCCTTTGCCCTGTTCTATTATAAGGCAAGACTATTTCTCCTTAACTTGCCCTGAGAGTTTCATTACACTGCACTAAACAGGATGGGCCAGGGCTCTGGCCTCTCCTCCTGTATTGACATGACTGTTTTTGAGGGACAACATACAAACCATTCACCTTTGCACAAAGGAAACCATTATATGTTCTATTAAAGTCAAGTTTTTCACAGTTAAACATAAGAGAGCAGAGCTTGTCCTTCAGTCATACTAACTGGCTAGTCTACACCAGTAAATGGGATAATGTGAGGGAATGTTCTTGGACGCTGAAACTCAACCGTCCATGCTCTTATATTGTTAGAATGGTCCCTGGCATGGTTTTTGCAATGGATCAGAAGGCATTCTCTCAGGCTGGACTCATTGTAGGAATTAGCAGAGAAGAGGGATAATCCTCAATATGCAGCCTGCATACAAGTACCCTTTTTTGGGAGTTAAGAGAATTGCATGGCCACTGCATGCCAATGGATCTCAATGCTTGAGAACAGTTAATCTTCTGGAAATATTTATTTTTCTACTGCAGAAAAAATTCAACATCTAGTCACCTAGGTGAAGGAGTTTATATCTCGCTTTCATTTTAGCATGCTTGTCAATATTTTTCTTCTTAACGATACTAAAAATTCTAACGAGATTGAAACTTCCTCTGTAATATCCTCTTCCTCCACAGTCTTGAAGTACTTTATGTTGCAGCAAGATGACTTATTATAAGGGAGGAGGCTGTAATGTTAAAATCACTGAATAAAGCAACTGGGAAAATACAGTATGTGTTAACACTTCAGCTTCAAAACAGTCAATAGGGACAAGAGATAATAAAAAGCTATATCACAGATTCATGAAGTTTCAGTAAGTCTCTCTAATAAATGTAGCTGTCTATTTCCACATAGGATCACCAAAAATTATTATTGGAGATGCAGATTATTGAGATTTAAGCATGCTTAACCTTAAAGTTAAAAGTTCAAAATAATTTTCTGTACAGGTGGCATAGCATTTTTGGTGTATTCTTCCATAACTTTTTTTTTTCCCTCCCTTTTTTCTTTAGATTGAATTCATTGTGTAAAATAACTTCTGTCAAATGTGCAATGCATTCCTAAAGAAAAGCCATTACCATATACTGAAGTGTTTTATACTATGAAGCAATATGTAAAATACACCTGAGATTAATAAAATGGTACTGTACTTCAGGCTACATTTTCACTTTAAAGAAGTAGTGACTGTAATTAAAGGAGAAACAAAGGTAAATGAAAGTGCAGCACAGCTGTTATTTTCACTCCTTACACTCAGTGGTTTCCAAAAAGTCCTGTGACCATTTCCTAGCAGGAGCACATGGTTTTAGGTTGTCCCTAATACAAAGGAAGTAATGGAGTTTGGACATATTATTTTAGCATAAACAGTTGGAAGTCAAAAGAAGGCAAGAATCTGATCCCACATCCAATTATACTTTCACCTTAGCATCTATCTGGATCTTTCTTGTTATCAGCTCTATAATTCATGTAGTTGTTTGGTTTTTTTTTTCCCTCCTTATATACTTTTTTATGCAGACCATTTTAAAATCAGTAGTACTTGGTATATACAGCCTATAGATTTCACTCCACTACATGAAAATGTTTATTATATTAATTTTGTTGTGTTATGTACATATTTGTATTTCTTTAACTATTCTTATCATGTTTTGGTATTTTCAGTGCATTCTTGGCATGAGAAAAAAAACCTTTCTTCATAACAGAATTGATTTATAAATATTTAAGGCACTCCTTAATGTTTTATATCTGAGGGAATTCTTCCTCTCTTAGCAGATAATTTTTTTTTTCCTTCCCTCTTTTATAACAAGAGTTAAAAAGTCAAACAAAACAAACCTTTCTAAGAAGTGTATTCAATCTGTCACCGATTAGCTTTCTTGAATGAGGGCACTAATGAAATGGGAAGGAATCTATGGGTCAAAACATGAATCACCGAAGTCTGGTATTAGAAGGGATTGATACATACATATTTTTCCCAATTAATATATTAGAAACAGAGATATAACAGATAAAATTAACCAGACATTTAGAATTGTTCTGGTGAGATATTGCTTAAGACTGCTGACTTCATATTTATTAATATCATTCATAACCTTTCTAATAAGATTTAATGCAATAAATCTATACTATTTTATATGCTATGAGTGTTTTGAAAAGTTCTAGTTATTTCTACAATCCAACGTAATTATTAAATATTAGCTGACCAATGATGTGTTCATAAGAGCTAGCTTGACCCTAAGAAGTAGGAATTCATAAATCTAAACCTAAAGATTGCCCTTAGTCCTCACCATCAAGTCAGTTTGAGCTTTTCACTGACAGCAATGCATACACACTGTATTAGACCAAGTAAGAATTTTCTGTAAATCTCAGTGTTTCTATAAACTCAGTGTTACCATGTTTTTCAGAAACTAACAGTGAAACAACTTTTTTTACTCACTTTGTATATTTGTGTAAAATGCAGCTGAGAACTTGTAGCTTGCATAAAAAAATATTTTCAGTGTAGAGTTACATACTGAACTTTAATTTGCCTCCCAGTCTTCAGAAAACATTTCTGTCAAAATGTGCACTCTCTTTTCTACAGTCAAGCTAAAACCCAGCTTGTGACAGAGTTTTCTTTGCTACCTGTGAGACATGGCTCTGCATGGCTATATCTGATGGGTATTGACATTTCCAGTATGCAGTGACTAGTAAGTTACAGGCATTCTGTTTCTGGGGTACAATTTGAAATAAGTCTCTTTTACCATATTTTGCCATATTTTACAGGCTATCACAATGCCCACCACTCCAGAACAAGATGCCAAAGAGGCAATACAATGCTTCCACACTAACCTGCACAGCGTTGTTAGGGTATTGATAAGGCAAATTCCAAATCTGCAAGGAAAATTCTAGGGAAAAGCATTAGCCAGAATATTCCTATTCACAGAGAGGCACGAGAGATTAGGATGCCCATTTCCCAAGAGTCTTCACTAAAAAGTGAAGAATATTGAAAATGTCTCCACAGCTATTCTTTGTACCTGCAAGAATGCAATTAAGGGTTGCTTTTTTTGCATGCTCAGTTTTTTGGCTTTCTGTCATGCAGAAGGTTAACTGTGATATAGCTACACAACTAGATGCTCACATAAGACCTTAGTAATATGCAAGACTAACGAAAGATTATTTCAGAAACTCATTGGAATAAAAATCATCCTTCCAGAAATATTTAATCAGGATTTCCAGAGAAATTATATTTAATACAATATGTGCAACTCTGAAGCATGGGGCAGCTGCTTTGGCATATATTTATCTTATATTTCTTATCTGAGAATATTGTCCTTTGCAGAATTCTTGCTAGCTTTATAATTTTGGATGCAAACCTTAATGAACTGACTTCATATATATTTCTCTACCTCTGGATGTCTGGCCACAGTGACAGTTTCTTCCCCCCCCCCCCCCCCNCTCCCCCCCCCCCCTCCCCTTTTTTTAAAATTATATTCCTTCAGAGGCTAGCAATGTGGATACTACAAACTAGCTATATTTTTCTGTTTCTGTGATTTTTCTTTATATGTTACTTTCTCAGCCTCTTCTTAAGTATTCCTTGGCAACCTGTTCATTAAAACAACACAGAGTGTGTAGCATCCTCACTAGAGAAACAAAGTTAATGAATTTTCCTATGAATGGTTTTTCTAGGGTTCTTTTTTATTTCTTTATAATATTTTATCCCAAAGCCTAAATTATTTAGTTTTCTCCCCTGGTTTTATCCTACTATGTAAATGTCTTTTTTTCCCCCTTCTCTCAATGTTCATTTTCAGTGTGAGTAAAAGCTTCTAAAGAGCTTTGAATTGTCATCTGTCTTTCATTAATTGCTACAATTCTTGTCACAATTTTTTCTGATGTCTCTACTGCAAAATGATGGTTACTTTTCTGTGAGTTTTCAGGGAGAATAGTGGTGCTAATCCTTTTTTAGCACTAAGAGAGATTCTGGCAAAGCAAGTTTTGTGCAGGCTGTTCGATGATCACAATTATCTAGTTTTCAGCTTAAATCTTTTTTTCTTCCTTTTCTCAGTTTTTGTTCCCACTCTTTCCCCAGTGTTGAAAAAAACCCCCACCCTACCCCTCACAAACCCACAATGAAACTGTGGGTTTGCTCCTCTTAGTCTACTAGTTCTTCCTCTAAAATCTGAAAATACATATCACATTTTTTCATATTTTTTGTTCAGATACACTAAGAGTACACTTGTAATACAAAGGTTTTGTATTGTAACACATTGATAATATCTATTACATTAAGTAGAAAAGTACCAAGAAATCTGAAAGGAAAATGTAAATGAGAGTCGTGGAAGAATGAAAAGGAGTCTGATAAGCTGGAAAGTAAATTACTTCATCTTACCATCTGTCAGTTCATATATTGAATATAGCTTATAAATTTGCTTCTTGATATAAAACTTTAGCCAGTGAAATGTTTACAGGAGAAGGAGGAAAGATATATTTTAAACTCCGCTAGAAAGTTGCATTTTTCCTGATTCCCATCCATCACTTCATTGCACCGCAAGAGACATCAGTCAATAAAGGCACTATTGTTTAGCAGTAATACTGATTGTGATTACATTCAGATAGAAATATTGTCTCTAAATTTCTGGGTAAGATCAGTTTTTTACATAGCGGCTTTTTAGCAGGAATTATTTTCGTGACCATATCTTGACTAACAAATTTGGAACAGAGTGTTTCCTTCTCAGTAAGTTAAAATTAAGACCTGTTGTCATTGGAGCTAACACAAAAACTCTGCCTGACTGAGACATTACACCTTCATTTGTCATCACCACATGGCTGTGCATCTGCAGTCATCATTTGAAGACTGTGCTCAACATAGAGATTATGACCCAAAGACATTGGGGAATTGAAAACTTTTCCAGTTCGAAGAACATTCCCTGTGGGATTTTGAGGTTAACAGCAATACCTCAAAAACCCTACTTCTATCATGGTTGTCGTATTGCCCCGCAACTGCAGACCTTCAAGTTAAAGATACAGACTACCAAAGTTTGACCTTCGGTGAGCTGATGTACTCCTAATTTTTTCAGAACAAATTTGAAGAGACATGCAAACACCCTTGTGTGCAACTGTCACACAGTGCATCTCATTAAATAAAACACACTTTATTCCTACACATTTTTCTCTGTAATTTAATTCTTTTCAGATAGGTGGAAAAGTCTATTTTCTGTGATCTTTCCAACAGTTTCCAGTGTTTCTATGGAGTCTGACAAACCTGATTATTCTTTTCTAGGAGGTAAATCACTGTCAACACAGTTACATCCACAGGGTCAACCAACCTAAACCTGTGATCTACTGATTCATTTGATTGAGGCTGCACAGCATAGTATTACTTTCTATGATTGTTGGTATAGAACATCTACTTTTTCTTCCACAAAGTTTCTTTTTTTCCTGCCTTCTAACATATAATCTTGCATCATCATAAATCTTTTCAGTTTATTAGAGGCTATCCTCAAAATTGTCTTAGCAAAGACTTAAGCCTTTTCATTTTTGGATTATAGAATTTTCGCATGATCCAAATTCTTCTTATCTTTCCAAGCAGTTCTGTACAAGAGCTTAGCACATGTCCAAACATCTGTAGTGCTGGGTATCTTTTCTTCTCTCTTTTATTTCTGTCTTAAAAGTTAGTATTCTGTATATACAGATTACAACCCTTTTAATACAGTCTGAAAAGGTGGATAAATGAGTATGCAGCAGTTGCTGGATCAGTTGTGTTGGAAAGTAGGTATAACAGGTGACGTGATTTTGTATTCATAGAATCATAGATTCAATAAGGTTAGAAAACACCTCTAAGANTTTCCAACCATTCTTCCTCAAGCCTATAGTGTTTCATGGGGTTGATGAGGTTGCTTATTAATATTAAAACAAATATGGTATACATATATAATAGATCTAATTCAAAATGCCCTAAAAGTGGTAGGAAATTGACTTCTGATTTTGATGGCCATTGCATAAAGCCCTATTTGTTTTCTATGTTACTTGTATTTTGCTATTTTGTTTCTAGTTGTCCATTGTTGTACTATTCTGTCTGCTAACGAGAGACTGAACTGCAGGAAGAAGTTTTGGCAAGCTGGGCACTTCTAGTTCCCACACCAGTGGTCTTTCCTCCCCTGTTCAAGATCTCCTTCCAGCCTCCAGGGCTTTCTTCCTCTCAGCCCCATAAACTACACTGTCCTTTTGGGCTCCTCACGTGTACCACCATCACAGACTACTTCTTATCTCACCAAGTCAGGAGCAGCTTCCATTAGAAATCTGACATTTTCCCTTCTTGGCAAACCCCACTGTACTCTGATGTGCCAAAGTTGTGCACTGCATTCAACTGTGACCTTGCAGCTTAGTCTATAGCTGCCTATTTTGACCTATTTCTGCACAGAAAAAGGTTTCCTGCTCCATGAAAGCTCTTTGGATTATGATTTTTTTTTTTTTTCCATCCTGAAATGGGACAGGAAATTGGTATCTTAGGTTTTCATAAACACACTCCAAAGTAGAAAAATTGATCAAAGTAGTTGAAAAAATTCAAGTCTGAAATATTTATTCTTTAACTTTTCTTAATATAACTTAATATCATTCTCAGAAGGAAGATATTGCAAATTGATGAATGAAACTTTTACTTTAAAAAGTTAGAATAGAATGTTTTTGAAAATCTTTGCTTTTTCCTCTTCATTTTTCTTTTTTTTTTTTTTTTTTATTAGGACAGTCACTTAAATGAAGTCTTTGTCTCCAGGTGACTTGTTTTTTGGTAAGTCCACCGTTTCTTTTTAAAAAGTTCAGTGGAATATTTCCAACCTCTTTTACCTGTACAACCAAAGATTCTTCATAGATATTTAACAGGAAGGAACGTACAAATGTTGAAGTATAATCAGAAACTAGTAAAGGGTTTAGAATAGAATACAAAAGAGAAAAAAATCATGTTTGAAATTATGTATGAACAAAATTGTTGAAAATAAGCTGTAGAGAATACTAAACATGCAAAGAACTAAGACAACAAAACCCATTTATGCAATATTTTCCAGAACTGTAATCCTGAAATGTAAAGCATGGCTAAGAAATCATATACGAGAGTCATGCAACAATTTCTAACACCTGTAGAAAATAAAGGTTTTAGAACATTTAGAAAGACACAGGATAAATATAGTAAGTCTTTGCTTTGAAGGTCAAGAAAAAAAAAAAAAGAAAATAAAAAGAACTACAAAAGGTGTGAAAATTTAAGAAAACCTGAGAGGCAAGCCCTGTAGAAGGCAGTCCAGGAGTAAAAATGAAATTAAGTAGATACACAATTGCTACATGTGTAGGAGTCAGAAACTAGGAAGACTGTATTCCTTTATGTATTGATTGACCAGGAAGAAAAATAAAACAATTGACCTTAGGAAATAGAAGGAATTAAAAATGATCTTTTAAATACAGAAGAAGATACTATTGTTTCATTTAGTTCTATGGCATTTATTAGTAAAAGCTGTGGTCCTAACTGATCTCAGTGGCCATAAATTTCTGTTGGCAGATCTAAAAGGATGAAGAAAAAACAAAAGGAAACAAATGTTAAGGGAAACTTAAGATAATTAATTTGCAAGAGAGTAACAATGCATCTCTGATTTTGTAGTATCTTTTGTAAAGCACGGTTAGTTTGCCTATTTTAATACTACTTTTCTGTGTGCTGCTGGTCAAAGCAGAGCCAGCAACAAGTAAGCTGAAAATTCCTAAATGGTTTCTTATCTGTACTTTCTATCTGAAATTTATATTTATCTTTCTCTGTTGTGTTTATAGGGTTAGCTTAAAATTATTGAAGTGCATCTTGTAATGAGTTCCTCTATTGCCATGAGAATTCTACTCCATTACTTGTTCTTTCTGCTTTTAATTTTTCCTCTTCTACCTAAGTATTACAGGTTTGTCTATTGTTTTTGCTTCTAATTAAGACTTAAGATTCTAATATATATTTAAATGCACAAAAGTATTTAAAAACTGCATTTTGGATCTCATGATCTTCATACATTCTCTGCAAATATAGAAACTCTGGCTTTTCCTCTGTGATTTTACTTGGAGAGAATGAATAAGCGTGTGAAGGAGAATCCATTTTATTATATTTTGGTGTCTCTGCCAATTCAATCTGCAAAGATACAGCTGTGCTTCCCCAGAGAAATGGTCAAAATTTCCATGTGTGGAAATTTCTAACATTTTGAAAGAGCTTTCATTTCTGACTGTAATGAAAATGGAAACCTAAAAAAAAAAATTGAAACTCTTTATGCTTCCTTTAACTAGAAGACTCTGGAGAACCGAACTCATCAAGTGTCATAAGGACAGGTCTGAAAGAAGTACTTTGAGCCATGTCATACCTGGGAGCACCCAGACGCTCAATAGAACTGAAGTCTCTAGCCCTCACACAGTGGAGACACCAGCAACCACATCTCCCAAGGCAAGTTGTCAGCTCCCCTACCCCAGGCTTTGTCTCAAATCAGTCTTGTCTTTTAGCAGAATTTTTCTAAAATGCCATTTTTTGTTGTTTCGCCAAGACTAGATTTTGCACCAAAATGTTGTGGGTTTTTTTGTTTGTTTGTTTGCTTTGTTTCTTTGACCCATTCTATTTCCCAGGATATTTCTCTTGAATGGGTCAACAGGCTCTGCCCTATTCAGAAAGTTGTTTGTATCAACATTCTGCCTCATGTGTAAGTAAACAAATTAATGATAATAACTCCCTAAATCATTAGCACAAACTAAAGCACAATGTTGCCTAAGACAAGAACTGTTTCTTCATTGAAACGAGTCTTTCACAACATACAAGGAGAGTCTAGTCATGATGGAAATAATTTAAGGAGAAAACATTCTTGTGCTGATTACTGCAATAAATCCGACCCATCACACTCAAATAAAGCCACAGAATTACCATGATACACTACATTTCCTGCTTGATTAGTTCTAGCTACATAGATGTGGTGGACTTACAGTTATCTTCTCATTATCAGAAGGTGACAGAAATGTCAGTAGCACTGAGAATAACTAATAGTAAGTCTTTCATACTATCTTTATATTTAAAGACTTCTGAATGCTTAGAAACAGAAGGGATCTTTCTTAAAGTCAGCCTAGCCTAAAAATTTTAATACTGGCAGAGGGAAAAAAAAAATCCACCTCTTCTTCAATGTGAAGAAATGTGAAGTACTACTTTTCTAAAAATCCATTGCATATCTGGATCAATAGATGAACAAAACATTAGGCAAGTAGAAGGATATATAGTATAGTCATCTATGCTTAGGGATGTTTGTTACAGATGCAAGCATTCTGAGTGCTTGTCTCTGCTTCCTTACTTTCTTATGCATTTTTCTCTGGTAGTTTGCACAAATGAAATACATGAACAATCCTAGGATCAGCCAGCAATATCTTATTCTGCTTTCCATGTAAGTACTTATTAAATCAGGCAACAAAAGACTATTAATCCTTGTGTTTCCTATATATGAATGACTCTTGTATTCTTTTCTGTGAAGTTTCAGCTGGAGCAATATTGATTGCTTCTAATGTTGAACATTCCCCAAAACCCTGTAGCCTGCTCATTATCTGACCCACCAAGAAATAGGAGGAATCTGAATTTCCTCAGGCAGAATAAAAACTTTGATCCCCCACATTCTCAATGGATGCTGTGGTGGTGCATTCACAACACTCCTCTCCTGGGCCACTTTTTGATCTCAGAAATTCCCATGAAACCTTGGCCTTGGTGTACTGAGTCTGGCAGCTGAGCGCTTCTTGACTGTATCAGAAACTCTGCATAGTTGAGGCTGGGAATATACTCCCGCTGCCTGGCCTAGGCATCATCCCCTGGTACCCTTATTTGGGTCACAGCTCAAGTGAACAACATTGAAATCTTGAGAGTTTTTAATAGTTACCACCTGGGACTGTGGCCACAATGGAAATTTACAGATGACTAAAACCAATCAACTTGCGGACCTATAAATGGTGGTCCTCAGTGAGACCCTTTGAGCTCTCCTGGACTGCAGTGGGTTGCACCCAGCATCTCCTTTTGAGTGGGATGCCTCTCAGAGCTCACGACCTCTCGGGTCTGAGATATTCAGAGGACCATCGCCAAAAGCTGAACCCCTGGACCCGGGCTGAACCTCTTCACCCCTCGAAGCTCAACCCTTGCCCATTGAGAGAAATACTAACACATTTTATGTGAGTATTCCTTTACGGAGCTCGAGGCGAATGTTTAACAGGTACCTTTTGTACATGTATTTATATATATATTTTTGTCTCTGTGTGAATTAATAGTAAGCATAATCTGTGATTAAGTTACTGTCGTAATTGTAGTAGACTCTACTAACTTACTTTGTAAATGTTAAATTAGTTAATGATTAAGTGCTGCTAAAATCTTGTGATCCACCTTAAACTGTGAATGAACCTTAGACTGTTGCTAAACACATATAATCCCTTAGACATAAACTGTTGATCAAGTCTGAGACTAAGATTGGATCCAGCCGGGTCTTCTCTGAACTCCATGGGAGGGTGTCTCTTACCCTTTTCATCCTCTGTCTCATTACAATTCATTCCAGCTCAATTATAACAAGATTTTCCTTTGTTTACTTCATCCATGTAGTAAGTGATAGAGTGAATCTTGCCATCGAACTCTGTTAAGTCACGCTTTTATAAATTTCTATTGAAACAACTTTCTGCTAATATCTTTGATGGTGATTTTTTTAAGCAGCCTCTAAACCACTCATTTGTGACAGATGCTCTGACCACTACCCTAGACTATAAAAAGATCATATTGGAGCATCTCGTTGAAAGTGTTCATGGATCAGTCCAAGCGCATTTTGCTCAAGGAACTGAAATGAAGGGTTACCCTGCTAACAAGGTTTCACTGTAGCAAGCATAAGAAGAACAAGAAGGCTTTCCAGGGCTTAAAAAATACCATCACTAACACCTTCCTGTGTATCAGAAAGCAAGCAACCAGTTAGTCCAAAAGCATTTTTAGATCCTCAGCAACTTCTCTCACAACAAGTAGAAACTCACCAAAGACAGAATCTTTGGGCAATTAAAGACTATTTCTAAGGCAACTGACTTGTAGTATTTTAGCTTTCTCTTCAAAGAAATGTCTAAAACCTCCAGTCCTGCTGCATGGTAGAAAGGAGGCAGACACAACAAACAACCATGAGAGAGTGCTGAATTGTGCAAATTCATGGTATCTACAGTGGTTGGCTTGCTGTGCATAAGGATCAAACAATCAAAAACAGAGTTCCCAGTCAAGAAGCAATCAAGTGTTGACTATAAACTAATTGAACTAAATACCATGACATATTTTTAATGCCTCCTTGCCCTTCTGTACCACAGCTCTGCTCAGGAAAACTGGCTAAAGAGCAAAGCAACCAATCTGCCATTCACTGTCTACTTCAGGGTGAAATGAATAACTTTTTGACCACAATGACTAGATTTGTAAGAACTGTGAAAGAACCTGAGAGGCAGCTCACACGTGACCCCTAAATAGATGATTTCGGATGAGCTGAGTCCTATTCACAGAAAAGAGAAAGAAATGCAATGGCCTTGAGAAGGGGAATATTCAATATTTTTAACCCATCAGGTAAGTGTATAAAGACAAGTGTAGCCCAAGGTCTTTTGAAGGCTGGATTTACTGTAGAATGGATTTTGTTATGAAATACTAATTATTGGAATAATTGGAATTATTCCTTTAAACTGAAATGCATAAATAACACCATAAAATAAACATATTATCTTATTTTTATTTAGCATCTGTCTGAGTTCCCTGGCATACCGGTGTCAGAAGCTCCATTCCAAAGCCTTTGGGTTAAAATAGGTTATGTATGTGCAGCAAAGAATACAGATAACACTTTTACTCATATCTTTAAATGTTCTTCTCTTTCCGCATTCTTTACTTCTTTACCTGAGTCATAGTCACTTTGTTATTATGAAGTACTCCAACAAAGGTGTCAAAGTAATTTTAAAGTTAAGAATATTGCTTGGTAGTCACCAATGTTTCTAAACTTTTCCCTTTATGGATTCTATTATATAAATCTACCATAAAACTTAATAAAGCTTCATTTTCTCTATCAAAATGAAAGACACCTATGACAGTAAGAGCATCGTGCTAAATTTTACAGTTCTGGAGCATCAACAAAAGAGTAAATCCATAAAAATGCATCAGAGATTTCACCCAAGTAGCCCAGCCTCAAATTGAACACTTAGTGGCAAGATACCATTCATGCAATGTGCAATCTGAATATGGTAGAATTCTAGATATATGTTGCTTTCTTTAGTTTCTGAAGAAATTAAGTTTCACCCATCCCATATTTCAGGTAAGCAAGTGATATTTTATATATGGGATTGCTGCAGGCACAACTCCATTCCATCAACACTTTTTGCAAAAAGTCTAGTGTTTGTAGAACACAGAAACTACAGCTCATCTGCACTATTCTCTGATCTCCATGAGCATGTAACTTATTGACGATGTTCCTCAGAGAAAGTAAGTTTATTTACACATGTTTTTAATTTCTGTGCTGAGTGGCTTTCAGTATCAGATTTCATTAAACTGTGAAGTTGGAAGAACATTTTGTTTTCCTCTCTTGGCTATTCAGTCTGTTAAACTGATTATAGCACTGTAGCACTGAAATGCTGAAATAGAAAATATGACTACCTTTTATCATGATTTTAAAAGCCAAAGCTCATTATGATTATCCTAGGATTTTGTGCATCATTCTTCACTCTTGTCTCTCTGTTCTGCGTATATTTTGACAATCTTCTGCTCCTTTTTTTGGGAGTCTTCAGGAGATTCTCCTATTTTGTCCTCAAATTTGCCTCTGAGAGAACTCATGTTTATAGTTTCAGGGTTTGACTTTGAGGACTTGTAGATTTTCCCCATCATCACCACAGCTTTACCTCCATTAGTTCCTACTGCCTCCCCCACAGATATCTTGTTCTGGTTGTCCATTTATAAATTCACCTAACCTGGCTAAAACAGAGCTATTTTATTTTTCAAGTTTTGCATTTTTCTTCCTTATGATAATCTCCATAACACCTTGTCAGGCAGATCTTGTTAGCTAGGATTTGGTTTGGCTTGACACAACCATAGTCCTCATTTCTAAGCACGAAGATTCTTATGTTAACCTTTTTTATATTATACAAAACATTTCTAAGCAAACTGATTTTCACAGTGATCAGTAAGAAATGTCAATTACATTTTGACTGCCCCACAAAATCCTTCCATTTCAGCATCATTATTTTAGAATTATTCTATGAACAAGTTTTTCCACATCACTCATTCTTGTCCAAACATTTGTGTACCAAAGTCATACAGCTTCCTACATGTAGAATTAGCCATAAAATGTCTGTATGAGAAAAAGATACAACTACAGTTATATGCAAATACTTTATCATTTCCAAACACCACATTGTTTCCCAAATGATTTCTTACAATTTTTTTTTTTTAAATCTTCTATTACTGTCATGCTTTTGACTGCCTCAGAACTGAATGGACAAAAATGTGGGATGAAATAATTTAGCCTGTGAAATAACAAATATGAATGTCAGTCACAGTGTGTTTTTAAGACCTGAGCTCCATGAATATTGGTATAACATTGTCTTCCTACCAGAAAGAGGCTTGTGTAATATGGAGATCTTGGATGATGAAGTTTAGAAGTCCCCAATAAGTGATTATAAGATTACTGTTTTCTCTCTTAATTACAAAAAAAATCCATAAAACCGGAATTACAAAAAATGACCAATAGATTTTGTTAGACAATATCAATGAATGGATAAATATAAAGTACAGAACTTTGGCTTCTGGCCTCATGTAAACAAATTGTTTCAGTCCTATTGATCTCACTACGAATGTGTTTAAAGCAAAATATTTTTTATAAAAATAAAGACATCATTTGTTACCAGTTTACAGTAAATTACATCATCTTAATAGTTATTTTATTTACCATTAAAAATTGAAACATTAATAGACATTTAAGTCCATTGTAACTGCCTGATACATATTTGTGTGTCTGATACATTTCTGTGTTCATAATTACATCTGTATATTACTGATGAATTGTATTAAGGTTAAATGAAAATTGAGGGAGTAGTTCATTACTGTCTCAGGTGTGCCTTGCTAGTAAACATGCAAGTTATCCTAGTCTTTTTACAAAAGCTAAATGTATTAATAATATGTCATTGAAGTAGAACAGAGCCATAAATGGACTTGCTATGAAGAAATAATATGGTATGATGGTATTGAGAAATGTGTACAATATCATAATTGCAACAATTCCTTGTAAGGACCACTTCTATACACTTGGATTTTTCTCTATTGACCAATTTATAAATTCTGACAAATAGCAGGTCACACAGTTTCACTGATCACTGTGTGTGTAGTCTCACACACAAATCAATGAACACTGCTTCCCCAAAAAGGGACTAGTGAAAGTCCTAATGTTTCATTTTCTGGAGGACTGTGTTTTAACATAGTGTCAAATGAGGAGGGCATATGGAAGTAGTTGTAAAAAACTGGACACTATAGAAATTCTTTTATTATGCACTGTCATGTGTTGATGTGCCAAATCCAGATGCCTCAAAATGACCCCTGTCCATCCCTGTTCTCATGAGCACCAGGCTACGGATGTAAAAAACAGCTTATCTCATCAGGCTTTATGAAAGTGCTTTTGCACTATATGTGCCAAGTAAATTGTACATGCTTCAACCCCACCGATATAAACACCCCCTGTAGCAAGCATATAATCTTTCAGTGAGTGAAGGAATAGATTAGATGAGTTCAGTAAGTAGAACAAAACTGGACCAGAAGCGAAGAGGACAACACAAGAGAGAAGGAGAGAGTGAGCTAATCACCTGAGGTACATCCAGATCCAGAATTGTCTCTCAGCCACCTGGTCCTTGGAGAGAAACAAGCAATGGTTTACACCTGCCACAGGAAACGCCTTCCCAGAAGTCAGCAGAGTAGGGGCTCCCAAGTTGCTTCTTTGCAGCTTAGCAGGAAATATTTTTCAGCTCCTTTAATTCCCTAGGCACATGTGCAACTCAATCCAGGATGCCGGCACACACTACTTTGCTTGGATTTGCTACTTCCATGAAGACAACGCAACATGGGTTTGTCAGTCCCACCCTGACTCAACCTGATCCTCTCAACAAAGAAGTCTTGCAGTAAAACTAAGAAAAAATTCTTCAGAAGCAAAAAATAAAGATAGAATATTGGTTAGAAAATTGGAAATAAAAAGCCACATCGAAAGCTAATAACAAATTATTTTTTAATTGCAACTTTACAATCACATGCTCCTTGCATTCTAAGTCTCTCCTCCCTACAATTTAAGGCACAGTCCAAACAGCAGAGCTGGGGGTTCAGTGCTTAGAGTAATCCTCCATGTTTCTAAATATTCTCTTCAGTTCTGAGTGAGCTTCCTATTTCCCTCACTTGCATACTTCTGGAGTTTTGTTAGGAATATAAATGTAATTGCCCTTGATGATCAACATGGGGAAATGAGTCACACTGCTTGATCAACTATTGAACTGAATGATATAATGTTTTATAAATTATTTTCATTTTTATTCTGAGTCAAAAATTATTTGCAGACCAAACATGATCTTTAAGTTTCCTAAAGTTGCATTTTTAGCACATGGACTGTATATTCATGTAAATAATCATTGGTTTCGGTAAGAAAAAATATTCAGATTTGTCTTAGTGTAATCTTTTTCAGAGGTAGTATGCAACCAATATAAACTCTATCCATTGGAAAAATACAATATTTTAAGCTATTGGGATTCATTTCCTAGTGTCAAGCATATTAAATCATACTTGAAATGCTACAGCTAAAGATATATCATTCTCCTCAACTGGCCATGCCCCTCACATTATCAAAGTGCTCTTGAGGGATTAAGATGAAAAGTATACCCACTCAAGTGTTTGGACAGTTAACACTCTAAAAATGAGGCAACTGAAACTTTCCTGTATAATTGATTGTCCTGAAGTTTTGTTGTAAATGCAGGTCTAGGTCTAGCTGAGGTTTAGTGCTTTCTGTTTGTATATTGTCTCACACAACGTAGTCTTTTCCTCTTAAGAAGGACTCCTATGAACCAACAGCTGCAGAGAAAGTAAGTACTGGGAGAAAATTCATATTGCTAGAAAAATTAAGCTTAGTACTTGGCCTTTTTTTTTCTCAGGGCAAATCTTGTTTTAGAGCAAATAGAAACAGTTCTGTTTCAAGGTCATGATATTATACACAGCATAGGATTTCAGTAGTAGCATGACCACCAACTGGACCAGTACAGAAGATTTGAGACTTTTTTTGCTTTCAATTTTTTTTTTTTTTTTCACAGTCCTGTGAACATTTCTTCACCTCAGCTTTAGTAAGACTTTAAAAAGAATCAAGCTAACACAAGAAACTGATACTTCAACGTAATTTGAAATATCTAAAGCCATCCCAGAATATTTGATCATTTCACCTACGGGTGCTCTGTTTTCACATACCATTTATGTACCTGTTTTTAAGTTAATCACATAGATTCTTATGTAACCAAATGTGCATATTTAAATTTTAATGTTTCTCTCTGTGTATTGACAAAACCTCATACACAGAATTTAGACACTGTCACATCTTTTCCTATAGCATGATCTTATTAGCATCATAAATCTACCAACTATTTTTCTCTAAATTAATTTTTGTATAAACCAGCATGTAATATCTTACATGCTTTGCTTTTCTGAACAGTATGACCTTTTATGAACAGTACAAACAATGTATATTTCCTATGGCTTTACTACAGCTATAGAAATATCAAGGTTGATTTAAGCTAATCTAGTCTCCTTCTCAGTGGCTTTTGTAGCCCACTGTAAGCTCTGAATAGTGTAGTGGTACTACTACCAATGCCCAAGGCTGATTACAGAAAGCTCTGTCTACAATACACTGAAGGCAGCTTTCTCTGAGCCTTATGTGTCAGGGCTGTCCCCATGTGCCGAAAAAAGAACAGTCGGGGAAGACAACCAACTTGGCTGAACAGAGAACTCTTACTGGGACTCAAGAAGAAAAGGAGAGTTTATCACCTTTGGGGCAGGCAACTCAAGATGAGTACAGGGATCTCGTTAGGTAGTGCAGAGAAGAAATTAGAAAGGCAAAAGCCCAGCTAGAACGCAACCTGGCCACTGTCGTGAGAGACAACAAAAAATGCTTTTACAAGTATATTAATGACAAAAGGAGAGCCAAGGAAAATGTCCATCCTTTATTGGATGCGGGGGGGAACATTGCCACCAAGGACGAGGATAAGGCTGAGGTACTTAA
>VZTQ01004341.1:19918-60922 GCA_013400755.1 Pelecanoides urinatrix
CCAAGTAACAAGTGATAGGACGAGAGGAAACGGCCTCAAGTTGTGCCAAGGGAGGTTTAGATTGGACATTAGGAAAAAATTCTTTACTGAAAGAGTGGTCAGGCCTTGGAACAGGCTGCCCAGGGAAGTGGTGGAGTCACCATCCTTGGAAGTATTTGTAAGACATGTGGATGCGGCTCTTAGGGACATGGTTTAGTGGGCATGGTGGTGTTGAGTTGACGGTTGGACTTGATGATCTTAGAGGTGTCTTCCAACCTTAGTGATTCTATGATTCTATTCTATGATTATGGAAATGCACAAGATCCATCAGAAATACTGCATTCAGGAAACTGCAATGCCTAGTTCTTCCATTATTTTCTTTATAGATGTATTTCTGACTGAACAAAATTTCAAAGGAAATCATGCATCACATAAATGTATTGATTTTTATTAATTTTAGTAATTAACATATATAAAACAACAAAACCAAACAAAGAAACATAAATCAACTGTTTACAAATAGACAAAATAACATAATTTAAAATGTGGCAATCATTATGGCTAACTCTTTGAAAGAGTATAAGTCCTTAACAGTTCAGAACAAGAGTTTTATTAAAGAATTCTTTATAGTATGAAAAGTATTAAATACTAATTAATAGAGGGTTTTTTACTATAAGCAACTGGTAATGAAATACAATCATCTTATTTTAAGAAAATATATGTATGTTCAATAAAGGAGTATAGAGATAAATAAAAAAAAAATAACAGCTACTTGTAAAATATTAAAAATGTGAAAATTATCCATATAAGATCCTGGCAATGGTACAGAATCTATTATCTTGGTATGTGACAAAATCCAAACACAAGTGTATGACTTACTGCACATCTGAGAAGAAACTCTCAGGCACTGGAAAAAGCAAAGTGGTAACATAATAATTCAGTCCCAGGGAGTCTACAATTAAGTTTTCTCCACATAGTAGTTCTAGTTCTAGTTCTCTGAAATACCAGTATGGATAGAGATTAAGGTAGTCTTCAATGACTTATGGCCATTCAGAACTTTTTATATTTTAGTTTCAGAATTAAAACAACCTTAACAGTTACATGCATTTGCAGAAACTTTCTGAGGAATTTTCAGATACAGGTTCCTTAAAAAAAGTCCTCCAAAAAACATTTCAGCCAAGTCTCAGAAAGAAATTTTGCAAAATTTTCTGTCTGTTGCAGTAACAAAATGAAAAGGCAATTGAACTCAATAAACTTACAGGAAGTACAAGTATGATACAATTAATGAGATCATCATGAGACACTCTATGCAGTCAATTCATTACGAATCTCAGCAGAAGATTGGTTTTCAGGATCACAGTTCAGCAATACTCTAGAACAATGGTCTAGCAAGTTATTGTCTGAGAGGACAGTTCCTTCTTCCTATCTATTCTATGGGGCCATTCACATACTCTGTGTTTTCGCTATGTAAATGTGTATGGTAGACTTCTGAGTTACAGTCAATGGAGAGAATAAAACACTTCTAAAACATGATTTATTTAAATTTGAAGAGATATTGGAACAGACTCTATAATGCATTCTCTACAAGTGTCTATTTTTTGTCCATTGTTTTTAAAGGAAGCCCAGGTTGATTAGCTCAGATGTGGATATCTGCACTCTAGATGTTTATTTACATTAATTTTAGTTATTGCATTTCTAAAGCTTTCCATTTCCAATTCTCTTTCACAAAGTGTTTAAAAAAAATCATATTGCATTCTTAAAGATATTTCACATGTTCTTTATTTTTTTTCTGAGTTTGCATACCACACACATACCAGACTACTACAATGCTAAATGTGTAGGCTCCTCCAGGCCCAAGAAGGAGCAGAGGAGCTCATGTTCTTTGCTTAGGGGTAACTCCCTCTGGTGCAGCCTCCTGAGAGCCACGTGCATAGCACTTGGTCCCGGGTCATCTCCTGAATGCCTGGTGTGTTTACATGCTATCACGCTTACGTGCTCCCTTCCTCCTTTTGATTTACTGGTGAAGGTGTCAAGATATTAGTAATAAAGACATTGGAGTGTACAGATAGAAATACAAGATATTTACCTTGGTGCTACTTTGGTTTAGAAAAAGTCCTGACTCATTCAGATGTGCACTGTCCTTCAGAAAACATGTCATTCAGTCCCCGTCTGTGGAAGCAACGTCTGCAAGGACTCTCTTATCACCTTTACTTACCACTATCCGCTGCTCTTTCTAGCCTCATTTTGGACTGATGTCTGAAAGGTATAAATGTTTTCTTCATAATACCATCTTTTTCCTGTTCAAAAACTGTGTTTGCTTACATCAAGGAGAAGTTATTCCTGGGCCTATGACACTTATCACTAAACAGAAAAATATTCAAATAGTTTAAAATGCTTACATGCTTTGATCCTTCAATGTCCAAGACATACATACACATGTATTCCCATGACTGATCATGCTCCTGCTAGTGTAAGGTCTTAGACTGTACTGTCCAGTGTAAATATATTAAAATTATACTCTAAATGAAGTTTTATGCAACCTTCTGTTCTCTTTAGCTCATCTGGAGACATTTGTGCATAATTCTAAGCACTCAGTGTTTAGGAATGAATCACAGCTCCAAATGTTCTCATTTAACTCAGAAGTTTCAAAATACTTGTTCTAGATACAGACTTGAGAGCAATATTAGGCAGGATTTTTATATTAGATGTCTCTGTAGCATCCTAAAAGAGCATGACAATAATTTCTTTATTTCCTCAGTCTCAATGAATGCTTATTACAAGAAGATCTGATTTTCTTCATTCGGTGAAGCAAATAGCTGAGTGTCTGAATCACAGACCTAGTGCCTAAGAATGTAAAAACAGCCTACAGGATCTGATGCAACATATTCCAAAAGTCAGAGCCTGAAGCCCTGCCTAATTATTATTAAAGTTTGACCCACTTACTGAAAACAGTGTGCATAATGACATAATCATTTCACCTAAAACTTTAATTTCTATGATCAGAGCCTACTATCTGCATCATTAAAGGTATCCTTTCTTATACTAATTGTTATCTAGAACACCCCCATTATTCTAATTTTTTTCTTCTGCCTACCTTAATCATTCCAAAAAAAGTTTTGTCTACCAGACTCAGATGGCCTGTTCCTACTCATCTTTCATAAATATCGGGACACATTCTGTCTTATAGGTAGTTTACATACCTGGAAGTGATTAACTTAGAAATGCCAGTGTAGTTGAAGATGCCTCATTTAGATTATTACCCATTCTTTTTTTTTTTTTTTTTCCCCCAGACAAATACTTTATGTAGCAGAGTACAAAAGTATAAGTGGAAAACCCAGTACTCGTACATCTTTGTCTTTGGTTTCTATTTCTGACATACTAATCTTTGTAGCTTAAAAAAAAAAAAAAAGAAATAGCACATCTAGAAATATGTGTCTGGCTTCTGAGACTGTGTCCTCTGACTGTCAATTTTCTGTTTTATAAGGCATGTAATGCTCTTGCTCAGAAGGGTGCTCATGTCAGTCTAGGCTGACCTCTTTTTTTCATTTGTCAATAACTTGCCAATGGCTTAGTGTGCACCTGCTAAATGAGTTTCCTTTCAGAGAAGTTTGAAGAGTGAAGTTGCCAGATGGCCATTTAACTTAAAAGCTGTCTCTGACTGAGGCCAAAAACAACTGGCAAAACAAAGAGAGGAATTGTCCACGCTGAATACACAAGCAGATGCAGGACAAGCACAGCAAGAGCTCTTTCCAAAAGGAAAACACACAGGTCAGATATAAGAAAAACAGGGGCTAGAACAATTAGTGCGATATAACAATGGGACCTATTATGACAACTCTATCAGAAGTGGCAGTTTCTACATCCTACCCTGTCTGACTATTGTATTATCTACACTTCTTACCTAAATTATAGCTTACTGGAGTTCGAGATCTGATACACATTTTATTCACCAGTTAGTTGGTGGCTATAAGATGTTAAAACAAACATGACTATAAACTTGGGTTGTTAGAGCTCTTGAACTGTAACAGTGTGTGTGGTACTGGGAAGCATAGTACAGTTAGACCTGATTATTCCCCAAATCAGTTCACAGTCCTGTTTCAGTGAGGAAGACCCGAATTGTTCATAGTACCCTCAGCGCTAAAGGTCTTGTCAGTTCTTCTGTGTCCAGAAGTTGAACAAGATGTGATACTTGAGGTACTTTCTAAGACTGTATTTTAGTTGAGAATGAGGAAGCATTTTAAACCATAAAGTCCCAGTCTATTATCTATTATCAAGTCTCATAAGTATCTTATGAGCATTGAGGAATCTAACCTCCAAACTAAAAAAGGGTTATTATTTTTATTTCAAAGAGGTGTACGTTCTCTGCCTCCATTTTCTGATTTTTTCATGACTTAAAAGGACTAAAATCTTAAATTCCCACTAAGACAAGATTTCTTAGTTCAGGTTCCGGAATCACAGCCATGCCCTTCCTTAGCTGTTGGTAGCTGTTTTAAAGTTACATATTTTTCAAGATTCCAGAACATGCCACAAAGTTTCCATATAAATAAACTCTGGGTTATAAGTAAAAACAATTATCAGCAGCAGTGCAAGTTATATGCTTAGTTGATAGTATAAAGCAAAGTTTCATAGGTTGCTCTAGTAACCATCCTTCCTCAAGAGCCATTGGCTTGCTTCTTGTCTTACAAAAGCCTCCTCAGGTCTAATTTTATACATATTGTAAAAGATAGAGCTATACTTACGAAAACTTTATATCTTCCATAGATGGCAGCTTATTTAGCTTTGCAATAAAATAACCAGAGGCTTCTTCCTTCCCCAGCATAGTTCATTACTGGAAGGAATAAAATTATCACAGCCACCAATACTCTTCGCTTTGGTGTGGGAGGGGGGAAATCCATTTAGGCTATTTTCATTGACATAGAAAAATGATTGGAAGATAAAATAAGAAAACTGAAGACAGCTATATTTTTTCCTGGTTATTTTCTTTTAATTTCTGTCAAACTTTTTCAACACAAACAGAAATCAGTTTTATGAAGAAAATAAGATGAATTATTTCTAAGTAAGTAACAGGTATGTTTATTTCTTTGCTATTTCTATAAAAAGACAATTTAAATTATTAATCATAATGTGGTGTATCACTAGTCATTTACAATTTTATGTCTTATGTAATGCTGCCACAGACTAGTTAAGAAATAATGAAAACATAATCAGTTATGTAACGTAAAATAAAACAAACCAATTTTTATTAAATTCAAAATTTTTCAGAATAGAAGATATTTCTTAGTGTTACAAATTTCTTAAAGGAATTACTGCAAAGGTTATCTTTTGAAATGAGAACCGTTGATTTTTTCTCGCAGAATGTTGAGTTTTGACCAGCTTTGTATTTAATTCTCCACATTGAATCAAGAAACATGGCAGCAACCCACAAAAGCTGTTGGAAAGTGAAACAATTAAAATAACATGCAGAACAACTCATCACATTGTGTCATGTCTTGCATCTTAGTTACATCAGTCTTATACCATACTGGAGAATGGAGTGGGATAGCAGTGGCTATGAAGAGAGAGAATTAAGGGGATGAGTTCTCTAGCTGTTAAAAACATGCAGTCCTCATAACTTTCCTAAAATCTTTCCTAAAGACTTTCCTTAAAAAAGGCTTTGATCTTATTTACTTCCCTCAAAGGCTTAGAAAGGGAGGAAAACTCTTATAAGAACAGACAAAGAAATAATAGCGTTTAATTTGTACTTGTGCCCTACAAATATTGACTAATCATCACAAGATCATTTTTGAAGGAGAGATGAATGTTTCTATGCTAATAAAACAGTTAAAATAAATACTACCCAATGTTAAAAGTCTTAACTCAAGGTGAAAGAATAATATAGTCAGAGAATTCAGAGGTTAAAGATTCATAGGTCTTCATCCACAACCTGTGCTTAACCTAAGTTCAGGACTGAAAGTACCTTATAATTAGCAGAAAAAGAGAAAACTAATTACATTGTTGATAAACTGTATTGTCACAGAAACTTACAATTATACAGTTTGAAAACTTCCATATGATAAATTTATTAGAAATATATTTCTTTCTATTTATTTATTTATTTACTTACTTACTTACTTACTTACTTACTTTAATTCAGGAAAGGTAGGGCTGTGCAGAGCAGAAGAGTTTTTCCAGCAGCTAGAAAGTTCATATGTCTGGTTAATATGTTACTTCCTTTTCCTCCAGAGAATGCCAGGGAGTTACCACATGCAAGCCCCCAGGTTAGGAAATTGGCTGTTGGGTACAATTCAAAGAATCCATGAAGTTGCTCTAAAACACTATGGGTGTCACCTCCATTTATCTACACAGGCTGCCTATGCTCATTGTCAAAAGAATTTGAATTTTGATGTCAGGCTGCCCTTTTGTTACGTAAATTGTTTCATCCTGACAAAGGGAGGAGGTGTCCTTAACACTGAAGTACTCTGCATGTGTCATACCCGTGTGGCATGACTGCTTGCCACAGAAATCAAAGGGAGACAAAGTAGACCTTGCACAGTAGAAAAGGACCTTCAGCCAGACGTTTTAGGAAGCTCCGATGGTCCACAGGAGATTTCGCTGAGACAATCTCTCACCTTTCTCTACAACAGAGACATCTCCTCCTGCAGCTGCATGTAAATCTGCACTTTAAAGGCTACAAGAGAAAAGGGGGAGAATGGGAGGAAAGATATTTTAAAGAATTAAGATGTGTCTACGTGGAAGGGAAATCTTAGACTTTCTCTTTGTTTGTCAACTCCACAACTGAAGACTCAGAGAGGTGACAACAGTGCACTCCATATCTACAGGATATCTCATCTGTGAAGGGTGATTATGCTTTTGAGTTACTAAAGTCTTTCCCTGAAGTGAAAGAGAAATAATCATCACCCTTCACTGAAGAGATTTTATTTGTTCTGCAAGAAACCATGTCTTCATAAAAGCCCACATTTTAAGACTGAATTAGTAAGCACATCAGCTTCAGTCAGTCAGCTTTTATTTCTGCTTGCTAGCACTAAGAAGGAATGCTAGCCTTTACCTCTCCCATGGAAGGAGGACAAGCTCTCTGGCAGAAGGAGATGTCCTATGGAACATCAGGAACATACATGTCACAGGCAATAGCAACCCACAAACTCTCAAACTTTTCCATTAGCTGAAAGTATTTGAAACTTTGAATGCTTCTTCAGATTAAAAATAGTAATAATTTTTTGAGAATTTTTTGAACACATTGGCCCTTCCCCCATGTCTTGGAGACATACGTTTCCATTTTAAATTTGCATATTAAAGTTATATGATTCCTGTGATGCTTCTAACAACTGTTTTTTATAAAACACACATAATTTTCAAGACCATGTGTATTTTTGATAACTGACCTGGGAAAAACCTATGCATAGCTGTAATTTAACTTCTTCACATCCACTCAAGTACACATTAATTTTCTGGGCTATATTTCTAAGGAGTGTTATGTGCATTGTTGAAGATGCCTGGATTGCATAAGCATATGAAGTTCTGCACAGTATTATTTTGTACTTTTGAAGTACTACTGGCACTGAATGTTGTAGTAATGCATCAACCCACTATCATATTGCCCCTGACTCAAAAGAGATTGCACTTATACATTTCTAATTTGAAAATGGATATAAGCTATAAAATTCAGAGTAGGCTTTCAAGACTCTAATCCCTCAAAGAGGGATGGTAACACTATGCCTCACACAGTGCAAGAGGGGTATAAATTGAGTGTTTTACTCTTTATATATGAAATAGAATTGTATTAACTTCACTGAATTTAGGATCTATCTTCCCCAACACTTAATTCTAGTGTCTTCACTCTGTAAGTCTTATTTAGATGATGTCATATTTCTATTCTTATTTTAGTTAGCCATTTGCTGTGTTAAATATTTAACAGCTCTAAATGCACTTTGGAATATGGAGTTATGTTTTCAGGATCTTAAGCTTTTGCCATGCTGCCCACTGAAAATGTAGGCACTGATTCATAACTTTTGTAATCTGGGCCTTCCTACAGGTTGCACTTAGTGATTTGTCCTGAAATGTGCATACTGCAAAACACCGTTTTATTGCACAAATTTCCATTAGAAAACCATAACATTCTATCATATTCATGGTAAAGCTTCCCCCTCTTTGGCACTCAGAAAGCAGTGAAATGTATTAGATACATTCACAGGCAATTTCACTGCTGCGGAACTGGTCCTGAAAGCTGCCCACCTGAAGTAGCCCAGATTGGCTTGCCTTAACACTGCAGGTCCTAAAGTAAGCTCCAGAGATCCCAGGGGCTTCCTTGCTGCACATAACAATATATGTCTGGTCCCACCAGCTACCCCAAGGCCTCTGAAGCGCCCAAGAAAAGCCCTGCCACTCATCATTCACTCTAAGCTCATTTGTCCATATCCCATAAATCCATCATGGAGCTCCAGGTGAAAGGCCACCCATGGTCTGCAAAATGACCCTATTGCAATAAGATCAAGCGAAGCAATTTGTAGCTCATGGACTTTAGGGAGAATGAAAGAAGGAAGACAGCGCTGAAGGAGAGACAGGTTTCATAAAGCTGTCCCGCTTTCCAAGTTGGCACATAATGAACTCACTACTTATAGAAAGACTAGGAAAGATACTGATTTTTACCTACTTAAATGTAGCTTGAAAAGCTAATGAAATTAAGGTAAGCCTTAATTCATTCATATAAAAAAAGAATGAATCTCTCTGATCTCACCATTGCTTAGAACAAAGAAATAGTCATAATGAAAAACAACCCGAACCTCTCTACTCCAGCCATATCTAAAATGTCAAAATATGTTTCCATAATGCTGTACCATATACACTATATACACCATGATATGATGTGGTGGGCTGACCTTGGCTCTCTCTCACTCCTCCTTCTCAGCAGGACAGGGGTATAAAATAAGATTAAAAGCTCGTGGATCAAGATAAGGACAGGGAGATCACTCACCAATTAATATCTCAGGCAAAACACACTCATCTTTGGGGAAATTAATTTAATTTATTGGCGATTAAAAATAGAGTAGGATAGTGAGAAACAAAAACAAAACTAAAAATACCTCTCCCTCCCCATCCCGCCTCCTTCTTGCGTGGACTCGTCTTCGCAGACCCCTGCTCTGGCATGTGCTCTCCATGGGTTGCAGAGTACATCCACCTGCTCTGGTGTCCTCCACAGTCTGTAGTGTGGATATCTGCTCCACTATGGTCTTCTCCACAGGCTGCAGGGGACTCTCTGCTCCAGTGCCTGGAGCATCTCATCTCCCTCCTTCTTCACTGACCTAGTTTTCTGCAGGGCTGTTTCTCTCACATATTCTCACTCCTCTCTCCCAGTTGCTGCACAGCATTTTTTGCCCTTTCTTAAATATGTTATCACAGAGGCACCACCTAAGTTGCTGATGGGCTCAGCTTTGGGCAGCAGCAGGTCCATTTTGGAGCTGGCTAATACTGGCTTTGTCTGACATGAGGGCAGCTCCTGATCTTTTCTCACAGAAGTCACCTCTGCAGCACCCCCCCATTACCAAAACCTTGTTATGTGAACCGAATACACACTAATAGAAGAAAAAAAGTCCCATAGTGATGGGGAGGATTTTCAGATCTCTAATGTGATTGCTAGGTATCTGTTTCCAAGTAGATGCTTTGCAAATTTACCAATCCTTAAACTTACCAGATTAAAATGTGGCTAATCCAGAAATTCAAAAAGAAAAGGAAAAAGAATATAAGCAGGCAAAAATACATCATACTAGTTTGTTATAATCTGTTTCTACTGGAAGTAGACTATTGAGCTGAGTTCACGTGAAAAGTGATAAGCATATTTACAAGAATTGCACTTGGTCATAAATCAACATCCATCCTCTTAAAAAAATGCTCTACAGTCTTCAGAACCGAAACTAGGGCTTCCTTTTTGTTAGATAAGGATAAAACCAACAATATATTTTTATTATATAATTCATTGCATTATGTGTCCACATCAGAAGAGCCTTAAAACTCATGCTTTTCAGATAATTCGTAATGACTAATGAGAAATGACACCTGATACATCCATGGTTCACCTTTTACCATTTTGCTGCCTCTGCTAGCCAGTAAAATGCACTTTGTGCAAGGGGACTAAATTTGTTTGGCCTTTAAAAGAACTTACTACTTAACATATTTGCTAATTTTTAAATATTGGTCAACAGCTGTACATCACCAATGACATACTGTGCAATTTTCATTGGGAAAAAAAAAAAAAGGAAAATATGTTTATATTTAGAAATAAAAGACCCTTCTGTAAATAGGAGAATACTCAATTCAAGTTATTCAAATGAAATGCACTGAAGAGTTAAAATATCTTACCATATTCAGTATAAAATTTACATACTGAGGGGAACTTTCCATAGGCAAAATTCTGGCTTTGAAAAATATCATGTCAGAACAATAAAGAGAAAATACAGAGTTCAATAAAGTTCTGTCAGACCTTTTCACTAAGGTGGTGCCACTTTAAAGGAGCAAAACACCTTTCTCAAAACCAGTATCTTATCTTTCTTTTTCAGTAATTTTTACTAGCTGCTGCATAACATTTAGATCTTATTAGAAAACAAGTCAAAAATTATTGTCAGAGGTTTACAGTGACAGTGTTCTAAATAACAGAAAAAGAAAATGCTTCAGAAAATAAGTACAGCATATGAACACAGATGACTTAGTTGAAAATTAAATATACAAATCTCTATTTTAACTCTTCTGGTTTTTTTAACAGAATAAGAGAAGTAATCAGCTAGAGATGAGTCAAGAGCAAAGATAACTTGTCTCTCAGTATGTCAAGGAAAACTTTATAAATATAAAGTACTTCAACAACAGAACAAGAAATAGAAAGGCTTTGAAATCACTGTCATTGGAGTTGCCTATGGTAAGACAAGAAACCTCATCAGAAAAATCAATCCCCTAACAATTCAGAAAGATTCACTAAAAAACCAACCCACTATAAATCCTTTTAACCTGAATATTCTGTGACTAGAAAAATCTCAGAAGTTAAAATTATACTCTGAAAAAAAGGAGCTATACACACAGCTGAACAAATCTGGTTTTCTAACTTTCTCAGTTTTGAAGTCAGTTCTGATTAAGGAAAGCTTAAGTTAACACTAAACTCCCTTGACTTATTTCTCTCAGTCCTGCACAGAGTTCTGCAGAGTCCTGTTCAGAGAAAACATGCAAAAAGATATTTTCCCTTCATGATCTGGAAATAAATTGAACTTAATGAAGATGAAAATTACAGATTAATGGAATCTTTTACAAGTTCAGTTTCATCCTTATTTCCCATTTTACTTACATGAGACAAAAAAGACAAAAATAGCACAAAAATGTATTTGACTATTACTAGTATTTTGGCTTAACTGAGCAATAAAAGTCTGGCAGCTATGAAAGAAGTGTGAATATTCTGGATAAATATCTTAGATTGTTTTATAACTGCATTACTCCTCCCTGTGCAGGTAAAAATTCACTGACTTCAGCACAGCTAGGTAGTGCAGACATGGACCAAGACAATCAGTCCATTCAAGGTTTGACTACTTATGCTAGACAATTTTACAGCTTTCCATTCACCAGTTACAAATATGTTTAAAACCTAAATCTGAAAACATGAATGGCCTTATTAATTTGAGATTCCATTTCTGACTAAAATAGATTAGCCACACAGAAAAATGTGGTGTCAGGACCTTTGACTAATGTTTTCCAAACCTAATTTCTTTCAGCAAAATAGAAGCAGTGCTTCATTACAAGTAAAACCACTTTGACCAGTGGTGTGGATTACGAAGGATGGACTGGGAAGATGCTAGGAAAAAGATAAATGTTTCTGAATAGAATGCTTCATTATTCAGGGCTGGAAGATGAGGAGAGGCATAGCTTCTTGCTAGTTTGTGATTCCCCATCATGTTATAGGGCCATGACCTGAAGATACTGGTGGTGTCACTGATTATCTATTTGGGTTAAGAATTTTTTTTTTTTTCCTACTGGGATCAAACTGGTAAAACCTTAATAGTTTGTCTGTCTTTTTTCACCTCAATTTCAGCACTATTTTGTTCATTAGGATTAAAATTTCATAGGCTTGTTACTTCTTTATAATGTATATCTAATGCTCAGTGTGGGCAAAGAACAGGTCATACAAATATAAGAGCCCTGAGGTATCAGCAAACTGTATAGAAATGATACAACCAGAGCCTGATAATCGCAAATAATGCACTTAAATGCCTTGTAGGTGAAGAAGAGAAGAAAGAAGAGCAGATCAGTCTTTGCTTCATTGTTGAGTGCCATACAATAATTTTATTAATTACCTCTCTTTGTCTATATTAATTTCCATACATGTCTTGATGTTTGCCTTTTAGCTTCTGATTCATAGAAATAGGTTATTGACTTATATAGTCAATATTTTGACTTATAGTCAAATTATTTTGACTTATAGTCAAAAATGCATGAATAGAACATGAAGACCAAAACAGTAGAAACAACAATCACTAATGACAATGTGCTACACTGCAATGCCTTTTCTATTGCAACATAACATGTTTTTAAGGTATCTCCAGGCCATCCCAGTCCCAGTCTAACTTCAGACTACAGAGCATATTACTGCAGATTGCACTTGCAAATGCACACTCTCCTAAGATCTTCTATTTGTCTGCTTCATGTATTACTGCCTTCACCTTGTTGCGGTTTAAAAATAACTAATAGCAGAGGTGA
Source organism: Pelecanoides urinatrix (assembly GCA_013400755.1). NCBI lineage: Eukaryota > Metazoa > Chordata > Aves > Procellariiformes > Procellariidae > Pelecanoides > Pelecanoides urinatrix. Next base: position 32,621 of record VZTQ01004341.1, read on the forward strand.
CGCTTATTGCATTTTTATGCTATAATAGACTTAATTCTTGTAAGTTTGGAGGCAGGATGAAGAATTAGCACACATTGTTTAAAATACAACACTTATGGAACAGGCACTCCTGCTTACTTGAACAACAAGGTTTATTCACCTAGAAAGTATTTTGATTACAAATACCCTCTCCTTCTTCCTTCTCTACTTACTGAGACCATGCACACTTACTGCAGCTAACACACACCCCTACTGCAATTAGCTGAGAAATAGTTCTGACCGAGTGCAGCTCTGACACAGAATATTGAGAAATAGCCTGGCCTTTCTGACGGGATCTTAACCCCCGGCTGTCACAATGACAGTGACGAATGCCGTGGCTTAACGGAATGGATTCAAAAAATGCCTTTTTTGAGCTCTTTGCACAGAGATGTTTCACTATTGTGATATTTATAAAATGACATTTAACAACTCTGAGTCTTTGCATGGATCAGTCCTTTAAGTTTAATAAACAGCACAAAATATCACTGTTTCCTCATTATTTAGGGGTTTTATTTTACACTATATTTTCATGATTTTGGAACTCTGAGACTGCAAAGAATCCAGTTGCTCAAAATTATTGCTCAGTTAACTAGATCTACTGTACTGTATATATAATGTATAATGCACATTCATATGTGTGTAAACCCTCTTCAGTAAGAAATTGTTTAAACTATTATGAATATGTTGTCGAATAAAATCTTAATTTAACTAAGAGCTGTAAGGTAGTACTTTTCATTTTTGTCCCCAACTCTGTCTGACTCAAACACTAAAGTTGTCTACTGTATTTATTTCAGAAATAAATTTCAGAGAATTATTTTTGTAGCGTTTACCTATTTTTCAGCTAAGCAATAAAAATATGCTCTTGTGTTTCATAACAGGTTCCAAAATCTCTTTCTTGGCTTTTCACTCTGACAACTTGATGAGGAAACTTAAGCTTCTCAGATTTTGGTTCTGAAAATTCATATAATACAAATTATATGCTCTGTTTTATAGTCTTGCTTTGAGTTTGTAACTTTTACTACCTGAGAAACTCATTGATGAAAACTTTTTTGCCAAATGAGAAAATTATTTATGTCAATAAAATAATAAACTAAAATTAAAAAAAAATCAAATTTCATCCGAAAATTTGAAAGTCTTATTAAGGCTGAAAAAAACCAGCAAAAAGCACACACTTTCAACATAGGACATTACTTTTTCATCAAAATACTAATAAGAATGAGTCTTGATCAAACCCACTTGTAGTACATACTTATAACACAAATAAATAAGAAGTTCAAATATCTAAATCAGATGCCATTCTTCTCATATATTCCCCAGTAAATTCCCCAGTCTCCTACTTCATCCTTGCAGAGAATATTTTAAATTAAGGTACTCTGATCTTTCAGATATTAAGAGTCCCAAGCTGCTGTTCTGTTCATACTGTGTTTTCCAACAGCTCTTCACCTTTTGATTCTTGTTTCATTCCCAGAGGTGGCTCCACTTCTGTGCTTTTGTAAATATTTGAGCTGAACATTTCTACATAAATTTGTGTAACTACAAAATGTGTTACTTTCCAAGTGAAAGTGACAGAATTGTATATGTTGAATGAGTTATATGATATAAATACAAGGCAGGTGATTATAACTGTGAAAGGACATTTAACTCCTGCTTTCAGCACAACAATAACCATACTTTCTCTGAATCAGCTAGTAGTTTTATAGCAAAACCTATTTGAACTGGTTTTAGCACCATGAATCTAAGAAATGAGCTCACTGTTAAACACAAAAGTGTTTTAAGGTTTTGTAGTGAAGAACTTTTAATTGTTTGAGTAATACTGTTGGTTGGTTATGTGAAGCAAACCTGTTTTCTGACTTGTGATAAAAGAATGTAGTGCTATTAGCTTAAACAAAGATCATATTAATATTGCTTAAACAAAGATTATATTAATATTTCCTTGCTATTTGGCTTATTAACCCTAGGTTCATAAAATGCTATTATTTGCACAGCTCTTTCTTCACAGAAATTAGAATAATAATGTTTGAAACAAAGAGCAAAAGAATAAAAGATCACAACCAAGTGCTGGGATAATTTTTCTCAGAAAAAAAAAAAAGTAATCTTACATTTAGATGAAAGTAATACAAAATATATAAAATCATGTCTATTTCTGTGGAAAAACACTCCCTTGCAGACTGTGTTTATACCAAAGCTAAGTTCATACATAGTTTTCATAGTAAAGAAAAGTATAGCCTCAAGTAATTAAAATAATAATGTTACTACAAATCTGTGCACGTGTTCCATCTCACCTGAGTTCAGATGTTTACTAGGGAGGAAAGAGACAAAATTATGCATACACAGTTATCTAGCGTTATGTTTGACTCATTAGCATACTCTACCTGGGCTCCAGACTGTGCACCAAAAAGGTGCTGGTGTCCTGTAAATCCTGTATTATATGTGTCAGTCCCATCCTGAAGTCTTTGGTACCAACACTAAGTGCACAGGCTTAGGCTACAGAATCACTTCTTCAGATGTCTGCATCATAGGAATAGGATTCAACTTGAGAACAGATGCCCTAATTTCGGTGTGTGTAGGAATGTATCAACAGATGAGCCACGCGTCTAAGCTCTGTATCAAGGCAGATTAGTTAAGACAGATAATGTGATCTAGAGAGCTATCAGATAAGACTAAAAAAATTACCTACTACTCAATTTGACCTCCTAAACATAGGCTTTTAGTCATATTTCAAGTGACCTAATGTATCCTGTTTGATCTTGGTTTTACTGGTCTCTCATAGATCCTGTGTTACTTCTGCTATACTGACATTCTGGATACAACATAGTATCACAAATATCATTAGATTCTTCTACTTAGGGAGTTGAATCAAACTTTGTAAGTTTGTTAAGGTAATCTATCTAGATTGATAGCATGAGCATCATGTCATTTAACTTGTGGATTCTTAACTCTACTATTCCTCTTTTGAACAGTCAGGTAGTTAACCAAAGAAGGGATATGCTTCATAAGAAGATGAGTTATTACTTCAGGTGAGATACTTCGCAGTGCCCTCTTATTCTTAATATAAAAATATCATCTCTTACATGCTTGAGAATACTGAAGGACAGCTTACAGAAGCTTTGAGCTTGTATTTACTGTATACATTATTGGTTGTTAATAAACTATCCAAGACATTATTCAGTCATCATCAAAATACTAAATTCACTGCTGTACAGAAAATATTTCTGATTCATTCCATACAAACTCTTTTTCCTATTTGTATAGACTATAGTTTCCATCTCACCTATTTAGAAATTGTTACCAGTAGTCACATTGTCTAGATGTTGGTTCCTTTCAGCCAAGTTGAAATTTCTGTTAATTAGCTGGCTGGGATTAACTATGGTTCTCAGTTTTATCTGTTTAAAAAATTAAGCTCACTGTCTTGCTCTCTTTAAAGACAAACATGGGAATGCCAGAATGCAATTTATTCTACCTTATCTTAAAAAAACAGGATGAGTTAAACTAAGAGTAACACCATTCCCTATGTTTATCTTAAAATTGCAGAAATCAAGATACCTGCCACATACACTAGCTATACTTGGTCTTAAATTTCCAAAAATTTGCATCTAGGCAGAGCATAAATTCATTTTGCTTAAAAGGGAACCAAGGGAATGGCCTAAGTTGTAAACCATAGAGGAACTTTTTACAGAAGTTAAGAACTTAAATTAGGTGAACAGGATTTTACTCTGGAGGTTCACACAGGCATTTATTTCCCTGTTGTGACAGTGAAGCTAAATTAGGCATTTCCTTTAAGAGGTTTACTTCTTAACATCTGTAGAGATCCAGAATTTGGGTTCAGATATCTGCATAATAAAGACGTCCTATTAGTAAAAAATAAGCTAGATTAAACTGAGAGGAATCACATTCTAAAAATCTTGGAGGTAGGTTTAAACCTAGTGTCTTTGTTGTTACTAACTAATTAAAATTAATAATTTCTGTTAGTTTCATATTTGTTTGCCCAATACAGAATGCTATTTCTGGTATTTTATATAGGTACATACCACAAATCATCAACCACATAAACATATCTGTGGCCATGTGATCTACATCTTTCCAAGGGGCATCGAAGACCTACTCTTTGAAAGTCAACATACATACCTTCAATTCCTTAATATTTTTGAAATTTCACTGATAATACAGATGGAAACAAATGTTTCTTTTTCTCATGAAGAGCTAAGAAGCTTTACAGTGATGTTCAGCAAAATTTACAAAACCTTCAAATGGCCAGCACAGATGTAACCCCTTCAGAAAACTCCAAAGACACAGCGAAACTCAAAATCTCCTAACTCCTAGCAGCTGCTTTTTAGAAAGTCTGAAAATTTCATTGCTGGAGACCACAAGGATCATAAGCTCAAGCTCTAGCTATGGTTTAAGGATCTTAAATCTCCATAGACAATCTGGGCAGCACAAGTAAACTTTGTAGGCTAAATATCTGTGATTTAAGGGACTTTAAAGTTTTAGCCACACTTGACTAAAAATCTCCATAAGATACATCATTTAAAGCTTAAAAGCTTTTGTGGAGATTCCAGACCCCAAATACATTTGTTTTCAAGGAGCTACACGTGATGAACAGGAACCATAGTGTCACCATTTGAAGTGTTCAGTGGTAACGCTTCATCACAGTGCCTATCGCTTGGCTTCTCACTTCCATACTGTTTTGTGAAACCTTCCAGTTGTGCCAAAGCAACTGCTTCTCAGTTCAACCTGGGAGACCGGCAGGGGCTGATACATTTTAAAAAGAGATTTTCCACTTCCACCTCTCTTTCAGAAAGGTTTTCTTTTTTTTTTTTTTACCTAGATCAGTTACTTTATCCCACAAATACTGGTGTCAGAATGACTAAGAAGTGGCGCTCTGTGCCCAGCAACAAGAAGCCAAGGGCTGATGGAAGGGTGAGAACTCCTTGCACTGGAACTGTCACAGGCATCCCTTGTTGTAGAGACTTGTCTGAGACTTACGGTCCAAGGTCTTGCTCTTCTGGAACTTGGACCAAGTGACCTGAAAGCAAAACTAACAGATCTTTCAAACCACAGACTGATCCACAAAAGTTCCTGAAAGTTGTCATTCAGATGTCCACAGCACTCAGAAATAATATTTCTTTTTCTCTAATACTTAATACTTTTAAAAGTAATCTTATAGTGGTGAAATCTAGTCATGAGATATTCCCAAGACTAGAATGGCAAAAAATTTACCTCAGCCTAGCACTTGTAAGTGTACTTGCTGAGGAGCAAAACAAAAGAGATTCAGGTCCATGCTCTTCAAGAGCTTCCCTTGGAGCAGTTGCTGTCTGCATCATTCTTTAGTGTGGAGTCTTACTACACTACAGTGGTTTTTTGCTTTTTCCATAGTCTCTATCTTATAAACACCCTACCCATATCTTCAGCACTGAAGAAAAGGGCTACATAAACACCACTTGTTTGTTACTCTTAGTGGAAAAAAAAACCAAACAAACCCACAAACAAAAAAACCAACCCCCCCCCCCCCCCCCAAATGAACAATGAAGTACTTGTTATGTTGCTATTATTCAAGCAAGTTATAGCATAATTGCCTTCCCAGGGCTCCAACCTCCCATTCATGTTAATTACTTGTGTTAACTATGTTTGTTTGCAATTCTGAGAAGCTGATCAGGAACCCATGTTAGAAAAAAAAAAAACCAAACCCAAAAACCTGGAGAACAGAAAAAACAATGGTGCAAGATTAATTCAGAGGAGACGAGTTACAGGGTCTTCTTTAAAGTTACGGAAATGTCCAGGGAGCCATTGCCTTAACTGACTTATGCTTCACACATTTTTATACAAGCGTAGTTAGGACAAAGCTGAAGATAAAATATTTTTATGCTGACTAGTAGTCTGGATATACTCTCAGCTGCCTACATATATGAAAGTATATGTGTGTATTGCTTTATTGATTTTACTCTTTCAAGAAAAGAGTAGATACATTATTAAGCAAATGACAGTCTTTTTTATCGAAAAGCATCAAGTGTATGCTATGCTCATACAATAGATGGGTCTTCCTCTTCTGTTGTCACTAAAACAAGAGATGTTTTCAAGCCCAAAACATAGAATAGCTTTTTGGTTGCTTTTCTGTTTTTAATATAGATTTTAAGTAAATTATACAAGGAAACAGTCGTGTATTATCTTTAGAATCAGGTTTTCCTAAATTTTCATACCTGTTATCCCAATCAATATCTAAGTAATTACAGTTTCCAAGAAAAGTTCTGGCCTTCTAGAATGATTGTCCTATCTTTGATAAGATTTTTTATGCAATTCTGTTAAGTGAAAGCTTATAGGAATAAAATTACTTAAATAAATTTATTTTCCTTTAATAGACAGTAAGTAGCTTAAATTCTTACTGTTGTCATAACAAGTAGCGTCCCTCCATAACAAATTCTATTATTATAAACCCAGTTATTAAAAAGAGAAATGTTATCACTTGCTATATAGGTAAAATGCAAACTGGTTTTCAGAGCAGTTAAAATACAGAGAGAACAGGAAATTCATTGAGAAAGAAAGAAAAAAAAAAACAACCAACCAACCAAATGAACTTTTAAGAATCAATAAGAGGAAAATAGGAAACTAAACATCTTAAAACTTGGTTCTGACACTGAGCGTGCAAGATACCAAAATTAGGTAACACATTTCCTGTAATAATATACATTATTCTTTGTCATAGTATACTAAGAGGTATGTCATTATTGCAGATAATATTGTAGAATTTCAGGATGGTCCACTACATTGTTGAGATCCTTGAAGACTGGGGAAGCACTATAAAATAATGAATAGTAAAAAAGTGCTGACCTTCAGAAGTGTTTAAATTAATGCATGTCCTGCAACCACCTCCAACTGTCCTGGCAGTTGTACTAGATGTTCATTGTAGGTCCCTTCCAGCTAGAACTATTCTATTCTATTCTGTTCTAACCCTAATTTGTACTTCCCTAAAAGGAGTACTTGTCAGAAAAGCAAATTAGACTTTGTGATCAGGACATGGGCTTTAAGGTAGCTTGCATACACTGTGCATTGTCTCTCTCTCTCCCTCACTCTTCATTGTATTTATGTGTCCTCTACATGATTTTGTGTAAATTTGCTAGACAGTAGCTACTAGATTATACAGTAGAGTATGAGAAAAGATAATGCCCTTAACACTGAAGACCAGACAGAGCGACTTAGACCTGTGCACAGGGGTTACTGCTTCCAGGTGGGCAGCAAACAGCCAACAGCAGGGCTAGGAACAGCATGCCCAAAGCGCACAGGTCTGGGTGCAGGAAAGACAAGATCAAATCCAGGCTAGCGGTAAAATTTTCACCTTGTAGAGCCACGTAATGAACTCACAGCTAGGGCTAAAGGGAAAAAAAGTGACTGTTTGATCACTTTTGGTCAGTGAAGAGTAACACCCTGACAGCTCCAAAGCAAGCTGCCAGCCCAGAGACCATGCCGCTGCTGCCAGAGAATTTATGAGAAAATAAAGGGGGCTGGTTTTCTTTTTCTTAGCATGTAGGATTTCTCAAAGAAACTACTGTTATAATCAACACAGAAGATAAAATATATGGATTTTTTTTTTTTTTAACAGCATTTCGGCTGGCTGTGTGGAGAGGTGTACTGGGTCTGGCTGGGATGGATCTAATTTTCTTCATAGCAGCTCGTATAGACTTGTGTTTTAGACTGGTGACCAAAACCAATGCTGATAACACAGTCAGCTGTAGCTGAGCAGTGCTTGCACAATGTCAAGGCCTTCTCTGATTCTCACTCTACCCCTGCAGTGAACAGATGGGGGATGGGGGATTGTCCACAAGAGGGAGGGCACACAACCAAGCAGGTGACTCGAACTAGCCAAAGAGGTATACCTTGCCATATAACATCATGCTCAGCAACAAAAAGCGAAAAGAGGGGGTTTTAGGGAGGTTAGCCATCTTTTGCTCAGGAACTGGCTGGGCATTGGTCTACCCATGGGAGGTGGTGAGTGATTGCCTTTGCATCACTTGGTTTGTTTTGTTTTCTTTCTCTCTCTCTTCTTCCACTTCTCCTTCGCTTATTAAACAATGTTTATCTCGACCTACAAGTTTTCTTGCTTTTACTCTTCCTTTCCTCTTCCCCCATCCCACTGGGGCTGGAGGGGAGAGCATGAGTGGCTGTGTGCCCACTGGGGCTAACCCACAACAAGAGGGTAAGGGAACAGATAACTTGCTGCATAGATAAATGGCTAGGAAATAAAACTGTTGTGATATGCAAGGAATCACGGGAATCAATACTCTTTAGGCAGGAAAAGATGTATGCCTGAGTCCCAGGGCAGGATTTATAGCTGTAGCATCCATTCATTTATCTTTAGACTTGTTTAATTTGCTATATAGATTAAAAAAAAAAAAAAAAAAAGTTAATGTGATTCCAATTTAGTTAGTAAAATTATGCCTTCAATACATATATATATACCCAAAGTTATAAGCTTGTATACACATCATGGCCATGAGGGTTTTGTTTGTTTGTTTGTTTGCACTGTAGTGACAGAATATGTTAGGTATTTGAAAAAAAAATAACATGAGAAATACATATATCAGTAGTGTAATACATTTAACTCTAGATTGTGCTAATTATAAAACACTATTACACATTCTGCCTGCTTAACATATCTTCATTTTCAATCTAAACCACTTCAGGAAAAAAATTAGAATAACTCAATGTTTCTGATTAAATATTAAAGAGAAGAACCAGCTAGTGTTTTCAGAACTTAGAGGGTTTTTTTCTTTTCAAAGATGAATATATTTAGTAGCACAGTAAAGAACAATGCCCTAGCTACTAAAAAAGGTTAAGTACTTGCATAATGTTTCCATCCCTTCATTTTCTGAGAGAAGTCTAATAATAATAATTACACTTTATAATAGAATTTAGTGGCTGCCTAACTGTGTTTTGATTTCTTAGGATTAGCAGTTGGTGGTGTAATTGTTATTCCGTCTGATTGCAAAAGGCACAGCACTTAACCAGTCGGTTCTCATTTAGCATTTCACATGCTGCAACCTTTTTAAGACTGATATACAGGTAATGAAGTAATCTATATTTAGATAATTTTCAGGGTATGATTCTTTCAGTATTTTTAGTGGAAAGTTAAATATGCACTTTCCAGGTACTAAATGAATAATGCTGTTAATATGCGTAAATTTATGGGATTTTTTTAAGCTGGGATTTAAAGTATTAGTTATTTTTAATTGTGTTAGAACAGAGAACAGAAAATAGACTTGCATTTCTGTGTTTTATTTAGCTGGAAAATTCACCGTTCCAACACACACAGTATGCAAGAGCAGATCAACTATTAGGTTCATGAAATAGAATATTTGAATAGTGATTAGGTGCTGAATCGATACTTATGTCAAACAAATATACTAACTTGTTTTATTTCTTAGATTGTAGAACAACTGTCTCTGACATTCATCAAAGTATGACTGAGAAAGGAAAGATGGCCATTATTAAGGTTTCCATTTTTTCTCTGAGTTTGTCTTTTCCATAACATAAGTTAAAGCATGATTCTGCTCTTCCTCAATAACAAATAACATTGTCTCTCAGCGCCACAATAGTTAGGGACAAATTCCCACTGATATCATATGAGGTCAGGATTTCACCATTAAGACTGAACACAAAATATAAATCAATAAAGTTTATTCCAGCTTATCCAACATTATTATGTACTGTTTTAAACATCACAGAATTGTGGAAATGTTGGCTGGAGGGGTTCTCTGGTCATCACTATTCCAATGCTCTGATTGAAGCAGGAGTATGGCCAAGAGTAGATCGGTTCATTCAGTATGGGTTGGTCTAATTAATCTTGAAAGCTTCCAAGAAGGGAGGTTTCATAGCTCCTTTGAGCAAGGCATTCCGGTTCTGCACAGTGCACAGTGAATTTTCTTTCCTGATGTTCACCCGACCCTCCCAAGCTGCAATCTGCAGCCATTGCCCCTTGCACTAACCAGAAAGGTTTGGCTCCATAACTTTGCAACTGCCCTTCAGATAACTGCAGGCCTGTGCTAGACCACGGTTTAGCCTCCTCTTTGCAGATGAAACAAGCCCAGCTTTCTTGGCCTCCCTTTCTAGGGGATGCCAGCTGGACTGTGAACATCCTAGTAACTTTCTCTGGACAATCTCCAATTTATCTATGTCTTTCTTGAACAGGAGAGCTCAAAACTGAACACAGTCCACTGATGTAGCCTCACCAGTGCCCAGTAGAAGGAGAAAACAACTTCTCTTGATCTAGTGGCCATGATCTTGTAATAACAAAGTATGTGGTTTGCAATTTTATCAGCCAAACTCAGATATCTATAAAGTAGGCATCCACATCTGAGCCCATGCTATGTTCTTTTTCTATAATCAACGGTCAAATGAGTTGCTTAAGATACCATCCACCTCCCTGCTGTAATGTTATCCCTTACAATGAGGAATGTCTATTTCTATCCTTTGATAACAAAGGATATCACCCTGGGTTGATACCTAGTCCCTTGTTGGATATCCTCAGGTTTCTAAGTCATCTTCACAGGCTGGCACAGGACATGTCAGATGTCTCTATATGCTAGAATAAACACTAAAATAGTGATCCTAGAAGAGATACTATGCAAGAGATGCTGGATCTACTGGAGATACACATCCTATACACAAGCTGCATGTGGTCTGTATGGGATGATCTTTTCTCATAGATAGGTATGCTAAAGTTCTAGCTGTATTTAGGTTGGGATAAACACATTCTACATGTATAAATTCCCTGTATTATTTTTACCTTCATTTCCTGTCCTACTGGATTACAGTGAAATAAATTTGATCTTTTACACACTATTTACATATCAGTGCTGGGCTAGTTGCATTTGGTTTCCCTTATAGCACTTCAAATACTACGAGATATAGAGAGCAACAAAGGAAAAGATTTTTGTTCCCTGGAATAAGAGTCAAAGGACTCCAGTATTAGTAATAACAAACATGAATGGGTCAAATGGAGCCTCCACACTCTTTTCTTTTCTATTAAGTCTCCAAGAATAAAGCGTTATGGCTTTGAAGAACTTAAATTTCCAAATAATTATATCTACCAATCTTTTGATTCCTTATTACTTGCAGAGTACTACTAATGTTTGTGGAAATCGGTGCCCTTACAAAGGTCCACCTAGACAGAACAAAATGTAGGACTGGAGAATTACTTTTTCTAGTATCCCTCTGTATTTTAGGACATGACATTTTCTAAGGCTATGGGAGCACCTAAAGATACATGGACTGACATAAACAGTTTCACAGTAACCTATAATAGCTTAATGCTAGGAAAACTCTGCTGCTGCAGCTATACAAAGAGCTCACCCCTGTGTAATGTTTTCAGGAAGAGTATCTTCTAATACTAGAGGGTTGTCTAATGGGCATCTTTATTTTTCGTTGACAGTGAATTCATCCTTTTCAAAGGGCAAGTACAAGGTCTATGGACATTTAGGTCCCATCTGAGTGCTCAGATTAGAACCAAATGGGAAGTAAATGGTCTTGTTATGGACTCAAGGTAAATTCTACTCTGATTAAATAGGTGATAGTGTCTCAGTGAGAGACAATGGTTAACAGCAATAAGGGTGGAAAGAGGCTGTTCAAGTGATAATGTCTTCTTAAAAGTGCCCTCTTTGCTACTTCAGAAATGTAAAATTAAGCCTGATGAATTTAGGACCTTGATTATAGCCTCCACCTGAAGAACTTGCAGAAATGCAAACTGCTATCAGGTAAATTGCTGTTTAAGTGCTAACACCTAATTTCACAGAATACACATATTTACCCTAACTCTTTCCAAACCTCTCTGCTGGTTTGTGTTTGTACATGCTGTTGCTTTCTCTGTCATTTGTTAATTCATTTGAGAGACTATTTTCTGTGTTGCCTCCCACAGAGTCTGAGTATCAAAACCCTGAGAATTAACACTAACAGCTCTAATTCTTAGTGTTTTAATTGTAATTCTGAAATAAAAGGTAAAAATCTCATTTTAATAAAATATGAAATAAAATAACCTTCTAGATAAACAAAAGCTTCCTCCTCTGTTGACTCTTTTATTTTCAAAATATTTTCAGATTTAGAGCACTTCTGTCACAAAGTAACTGAAAGATCTGTCATCTATATATAACATAAGGTCAGAGCACATTAATAATTTAACACATAAATATTCTGGACATTTGAACAGGTGATGAATGAACTGTAGAAGAGAATTGTCTGTGGATAATCCAAATGATTACTCTAAAACACCCATCTAGTAATTATAATTTTTATTTCTTCAATTGTAAATTGATTATCCATACTGCTTGTCTGAATGGGATGGTCTTTATACATGGTCCTTTTTGATGTTTATATAATGAGATTGTTCTCAAGAGAAGGGACAAAAAGAAATTTTAAGGATACATCTCTATGGTTTCTGCAAATCAGAAGACCTGTGTGTCCTCAGCTTTCTCATTTCTTTTTGGCATCCTTTGTTTAAAGCAATGTGTATCAAATTTTTTTTTTTTTTTTTTTTTTTTGCATAGTAAGTTATCACAGTTCCATGCTCAAGAATTGGTATTATTCTGTGATTTTAATTAGTTTACCCACTGGGAAAATGAAATGCTTCAGTGTATACACACAGAAGTAGTGACTGAAAATGGATTCCCATGGAGATTTCCTAGCAAAAAGTTTACATTTATTTTATGCAAACTTGGTGGCCAGTTTTTAATGCTTGCAGTGTTTGGTTTATAGTCATATTTATTTAGTGCATATTTTCTTGAAGCTGATAGCAGTTGATAGGGAGTGACATCAGGTGCAGGGGAGCAGTGAGGAGNTATGGTAATGAATTCTGGGAAATGTGATGAATATGTACACTCTAACTGTATATAACTTCTATGGTTAAGAGATTTGGCACGCACACTAGGTGGAGCGATCCCCTGTGCGTCCAGCGCTGCAATAAAGAATACCTGCTTTCTAAAATTCCAAACTGAGTCTTAGAGAGTTTTTCGGAGACTTCTTCGTTTCACAGTGATAATCTAATGTTCAGAAAATTGTTGTCAGCATTATTGGTAAATGTAGTTAGTCTATCTTTCCATGCATCTGTACACAATGCCAGCTAATATTGGTGCATTAGTTATGAAATGTGAACAGACATTGATAAAGCCATCAGTCTAAATGTGAATAGCTTATCCAGCTTGAATACTACTCTCGTAAGTAAACTACTATCTTAGAAAATAATAACATGTCTGTGTTTAAGAACATTTCAGAATAAGCCATCGTTCATGGACCACTACTTTCTCTCTTTTCCACCTGTTCCTATATCTCTGCTCCATGAAACTACTGAAATTTTCATACTGCTTTTTCCATGTTACCTCAGATCCCTGTTCTCTAGTATCATTTTCTTGATCCTTTCTGTTGATACTATTGAGCCAATGCCCCTTCTGATGCTGTCGTGGTTTAATCCCAGCCAGCAACTAAGCACCCTGCAGCTACTCACACACTCCCCACCTCCCCCCTTTAGTGGGATGGGGGAGAAAACTGGAAGGGCAGAAGTAAGAATCCCCCCACCTTGAGATAAGAACAGTTTAATACTTAAAAAAACAAACAAACAAACAAAAGTAATGAAACCAATCGAGAGAGAAAGAGAAAAACAAAACCCAGGAAAGAAAACACAACCGCTCACCTCCTGCCAGCTGACGCCTAGCCAGTCCCCGAGCAGCGATCGTGCCCCCGGCCAATTCCCCCTAGATTATATACTAAGCGTGACAACATAGTATGGAATACCCCATTGGCCAGTTTAGGTCAGCTGTCCAGGCTATGCTCCCTCCCAGCTTCTTGTGCACCTGGCAGAGCATAGGAATCTGAAAAGTCCTTGACTGTGTGTAAGCACTACTCCACAACAACTAAAACACCAGTGTGTTATCAACATTATTCTCACCCTAAATCTAAAACCACAGCACTATACCAGCTACTAGGAAGAAAATTAACTCTATCCCAGCCAAAAAAAGGACAGATACCCATTGACATCCTGCATTACTTCCTTCATTCCTGTTCAGTAATGGTTTTCCACCTTCATACTTGTGTTTTGCCATCTTATTATCCTCTCTGCTGGTCAGCGGTAGGAAGCTCTTATGGTAAGCTCAGTTGTTATTACACCTTTAATTACTAATTTTGTAAACATCCTCAAGAGTGGTAACTCTTCTTTATCTCTTTTCCCCTCCTTTCAGTTCATTCCATTTGTCCCTCTGCCATCTTTTCTGTCCTCAAACTAATTATGTCTAAGACAAATTTCTACCATCATGTCCTTACTTTTGCAACTTAAAATTTTTGTGTTGCCTGCATTGAACCTCTCACGTCTTTGTCTCTTTCATACCTGATGTTCTCCAGAGTGTTCTGGGAAATATGCACACCCACAAACTTCTGCAGGAGTCTACCATTCTCAATTAGGTATTTGTATGCCCTAGGGACCCTGGCTTCATTTTTTAATCTGATGTTTCATGCCATAGCTGAATGATCCAAAAGCATACTACCATGGGGAAGGTATCCTCCATTCCTGGCTACAGGATGACATTTCTTTCTTGTTTTTCCTGTGGGCAAGCACATCTGACCCCTCAGTAAGCTAGGTGAGACTGGCAGAATCACAGGATGGTTGAGGCTGGAAGCACTTCTACAGATCGTCTAGACCAGTCCTATGTTCACAGCAGAGTCAGTTAGAGCAGGTTGCCCAGGACTGCGTCCAGTAGGGTTTTGAGTATCTCCAATGATGGAGACTCCACAATCCCTCTGCACTATCTGGTTCAATCACACTCATTATTTGATCACCCTCACAGTAAAATAAATGTGGGGTTTTTTGTGCTCAGACAGAATTTTCTGTGTTTCAGTTTGCACCCATCATCTCTTTTCTTTTCATTGGGTACCACTGAAAAGATCCTGGCTCCATCTTCTTTGTTCCCACCTTTGGATATTTATACTGAAAGGATATAAATATCAGCACAGTTAAGATCCCCCTGAGCCTTCTCTTCTCCAGGCTGAACAGCTTCACCTCTCTCAGCCTCTCCTCCTATGTCAGATGCTCCAGTCCCTTAATGATCTTTGTGGCCCTTTTCTGGACTTGCTCCAGTGTGTCCATATCTCTCTTGTACCAGGGAGCCCAGAACTGGATACATCACTCCAGATGTGGCCTCATTAAGGCCCAGAAAACTCCTGAATTTCCTGTCTTCTTCTGTGGTGTTGGGATATTTCAAGTCACCCATGAGGACCAGGGCCTGTAAACTTGAGGCTTCTTCCAGTTGTATGAAGAAGTCCTCATCTACTTCTTCCTGATCAAAAGGTCTGGTAGCAGACATGCAGTGCATGTAACCCATGTTGGTCTACCTACTAATGCTGATCAACAAGCTCTCAGGTGGTTCGTTACCCTTCCTTCAGCAAAGCTCCATGCACCCTCGCCACTTTCTCACAGAAACAACAACTTCCCCTCCTTCTCATCCTGGACCACCCTTCCCGAAGAGTCTGTATCTATCCATGCCAGCACTCCAGTCATGTGAGCTTTCTTCCATGTGTCCCCCATCCCAATAAGGCTGTAGCCCTGCAACTGCACACATACCTCTAATTCTTCCTGTTGGTTCCCCATGCTGTAGACATTAGTGTACAGAACTTAAGAAAAGTACCCAGTCATGCTGATTTCCCAGAAGAGGTTTGAGAGCTTTCCCAGTTATACTGGTCTCTTGGCACTTCCTTATTTGTGTGCACAGTCTTGGGGTGGGCCCCTTCTGCTCTGTTCTGACAATTGTGAGGTCTCTCCTGTCCACATCCAGCTGTACTTGTTGGTCCACTGGGTCTACCATCCCCTTTGGATTGTGGGTCATTATCTCCCTCCAATATTTTTCCTAGTCTAAAGCTCTCTACAACAGGTTGGCCAGCCTGTTAACAAAGTTGTTTTTGTCCTTCTTGTTCAGATGGATCTAATCTTTTCCTAACTGACTTTGATCCTCAGAGAGGGTCCAAATCACTGTAACTGACACCAGCTGAACCTACCAGTTGTTGACTTGCAGGATACATCTACTTGTCTTCAAGTACTACCCCCTTGCTGGCAGGATCAAGAAGAAAACCACCTGGCCCCTCTGCCCTTTACCCTTGGCTCCACAACCACATAGCCACACTTGGTATGATCCAGGCTGCCCCTAGACATGTTGTTCCCCACATGGAAGAGCAGCAGAGGTAATAATAGTACAAGGGATGGACAAGCATTGGTGGTCTCTCTGCAATGTCCAACACTCAAGCTCCTGTCAAGCAGCCAAACTGCCTGACAGGTCAGCAGATGGGAATATCCATCCTCAACAGCAGGCAGTTGCCCTCTAGTGCCACTCACCACTTCCTCTTGGTACTGCTGTGGAGCTTAGTCTTAGTTGACTTTGGTTCTTCACTGGCCACAGCTCCCAGCTCCCAGCTCCTTGCCTGCCACAAGGGCATTCAACATATTCAGCAGCTGCAAATCTGCAGGTGGAACAGGAGCTGTCTTCCTGGTGCCAGAAGTCATGAGTTTCTAGACTTTACTCTCATTTCCCAACTCAACAGGCACAGACCTTGCCTACCCCTCCTTTGGTACAGCTGTAGCACTCAGACTCCTGTACCCTCAGGATCTCAGAAAAGCTTGGGTCACTCTCCTTTTTGTCATCTCTGGCATCATACAGCCTCCTGATCTTCACCCGCAACTCCTTTCCTTGGTGACACAGAGGGTTCCCCAGTACACACCTCCTGTGGACAAGGAAAGCCTCTGCCTCAGCAAGAGGCACCAGACACCCCACATCCTGGACTGCAGAGCTGCATCCTCCCTTGGGAGCTCGCTCTGGCTCGAGGCTCAGCAGTTTCAAGGGTAGTTGCTGCATGGCTGGTGACAAGGACCGTGCCTGTGGTCTGTCACCACCACTGCAGAGCCTGTGTGCACTGCCCTCGGCAGAGCTTCTGGTCCTACTTCTGTGTGACCTTCTGCCTAGGCTATGGCCTTGATTAGCTGTGCTCTTGGCCTGGCACCCCTAGGCAAGCGATGAAATGTTGTCTGACCCTCCCTAATCATTTCGAACAAAGCCCTTTGACCTGGAATAGCTGACAAGGTTTAAACCCATATTGTCTGTCTCACCAAACATGCCTCTCAAGAGGGCGAGGAAGGAAGGAAGGGGCTGCAGGCTTCCATTCAGCCCAGGAAAGGGTGAATGTTCTCATCCCTTAACACTCTGTGCAAAGGGAGGAAGAATTATTGTTTCCTCCAGACATACTTGAGGATGTACTCCCCTACTCATGCACATGTTTTCCTTCACTCTCAAGTTTCCAACAGAAGTGACTCATAAGTATAACTTTAGAGGGAGTTTCAAGGATGCAACTTCAAGCGCACATACGTGTGTCACTGAAACTGGGCAAGATGCTGAAGCCTGAGAGTTAACTGTTGCCTGTTTTAGTTCCAATTCAGAGGTACTTATTTTTCCCCAAATATCCCACTGGGTCTTCCAGAAGAGGTAAGAGCAATATATCTAATCCCACGGATAGTACTACAAGTTGTTTCACTAGATAGGATTGTAACAACTTGCACAGTAAGAATTTGTCTAACACAAACAGGATACATCAGCTAACTTCAGCTGGCCTATCATTTTTCAGAGAGTCTTCTCACAGACTAACTAGATAATTAAATGAATAAGTGTTTTTATTAAGCTTATAAATAAATGATTATTTTTAAGGTTAGGTATGAAAAAATGAATATTGCTGATAGAGTATCAGGCATATATTTTCTAGACTGCTAATGGAAAGAGAGAAAGGTGAAATAAAAATATAATACAGTAAAAAAATCATAAGGATTAAAAATAGTGATGCTTTTCAGTTTAAGCCATTTTTCTTCTCTGCTTTGGTCAGTTCATTATATGGGCCTATATCTTTTGTAAGGTAATGGCCTACTTCTGAGAACTAGCCACATGGACGAGTCATGTATTTAAAGATATGATGCACATGCATTTAAAATAATATGAAAAGAAAAGATACAAGATTGTATTAAGGCTGAATGTTGCTCAAAGTTATGTAGCACCATCAAAATATTCAGTTATAGCTAACATCTTTTCTATGTCTACTTGTGCTAGATGTTACAATTCTACTGGTTAAAACTATTCCTAGAAAGAATAAAAAAAGGTGGGGGACTTCAGTCTGACTACATTTTCTATTCATGAGAAGAACACTGGAATTATATCTTGATTCATAATGTATAAGATGTAAAACATTTCAATGTATTGTAACTTATAAGATCATACGTTAAAGTACTACTAAATTCTTTTTACATGTCTATGAATTTAAAAAAATCTTAATTCATTGCAATAAATTAGTCAAAATGTTGATCAAATACAGTGAGGGCTTCTGCTTTCATGTGTAATGCCAACATAATTATGTTTTAAAGAAATTCAAGCTGTTGTTCTTCATCACTGTGGGACTTCATTTATTTGGCAATTTAAATGTGTGTTATTTCTGGTCAAAGTGTTAGTACAGGAGGTACTTGTCCATCTCAGTCACCATCTGAAAGGTTTCAGCTGTCAAAGTAAACTATTTAAGTACAAGCCTACTTTAGTTCAGGTAGTCAGCTCTTCCTAGACTTAAAAGGATGCAGACATCTGAGTAGCCTTAAGGTAATAAAAAAAGTAACAGGACTATTAAAAAGATAAATTTGTTTTGCTTAGAGATATTTTTTGTTGAGAAAAAAATACAAAAAAAGAAAAAAACCTTGCTCATTACAAGTTCAGGAATTGATCGAATTTGTGCTTCATTATGTAAATTCCTTATTTAACAGTAAAAGAAAAATAGAAAAGTCAATGGAACTTAAAATTTTAATCATGAAGTTAGATAAACAATTATGGCTACCAGACCAACATTAACACTGCTACATTGAGTTATATAATATTTTGTCGCTCAGGTTTTATAATAAATCTTATTATTTTCCTTATAATCCCCTAATATTGTTAATGAATGCTAACAATGTACCTCTATTACACAACTGGGAAAGATGGAGAGAATATATGCTTTTGCCAAAGGTAACAATATCTGTATTTAAAATTAATAGGGCCAGGATGAGAACTCATTTATTATTTAGTATTTGGTGGAGCTCATATGCTCATTTAGACACTACCATAGGGTTTCTGTTTATTGGTTAGCAGAAAGCTGTCAGAATATTTTTTTAAGAATATATTGTTTTTCATTTTGTCATTATAAAATGTAGGTACAAATGTATCTGAACAGTTGTAGAATTATATTGGTTTGATAACATCTTAATCAGGAAGTTTTCTCAGATCAAGACAGACAGGAGAGGTAGAATTACATTGGAGTGGGAAATTGCCTGGTAGTTAAAGCCTTCACCTGAGAAAGTAGAGACACAGGTTTGGATTTTAGGTTTGGTTAGCGAATGCAAACTATGGTTGTAAGGACAGACACAATCTCTTTTCTGCTAGCCTTCTCCCTCAAGAAAAAAATTAGAAAGAGCCTAATTCCCAGCCAGAGAGACAAGAGCCTGCATATTGCATGCCAATTCTCTCCAGCCACTGTATTATAACTATTTTGGGTGAGATCCATTCTTTTTGGATTTTCTTGTCTTTTTTTTTTTTTTTTTTCCCAAATGAAAGAAGAAAAGAGATCATGATTTCATCCCAGTAAATTATTTAACCTGGGTCAGTAGAGAATATTTCACAACTGTTCTTATGTCTGTGTAAGGCAATTAACGTAACAGTGGAAAGTCTGAGTCTAATTTAAGTGAGAACTAGCACACCAACATTTGAGCTTCCTGACTTTTGGGCACTTAATTCATAACAATTAACTTTTTATTAATTGGTTTGGATTCACTACTAGTGGGTGACATAGATTTGTTAACAGTGGAGGTACTGCTTTGTTGGAGGGCACGGCTGCAGGGGGTCCAGCAGCAAAGTCTGGAGAGGCTCCTGCCCTGCCTCTTAGTGCTTTACCCTACTCTCTCTTAGGGTAGAGGAGCTCTCTGGCTGAGTGCACTGGAGGGCATAGCCTGAAATGGATGAAGAGCAGAAGTGAAGAATAAAGTCACTCCCTGCAGAGTCAGGAAAAAATGCACTAATTATCTCTGTGGAGAGAGCTGCTAGGGAGTCAGTTGGATAGTGCACCAAGAAAGGGGGAAGGATTCAGGGCTAGAATGACTTGAGACTGGTTGGGGCAGAACAATCTGGGGACAGGGATCACAAAAATGCAACACATTTTAAGCAGAGAACTGGGCTGAGATAGTACCTGGAAGAAAGATCTGGTGAGTACTGTGAGAGGTAAAAGTATTGAAGTGTCCTAGAAGGTGAATATCGAATACCATTTTTGATGTCCATGGACCTTTATTGCACGTTTTATTCTCAAATTCCTCAAAGTGAGCCTGAAGCACCTCTTATCAAAATTTCTATAATGGAATTTAAATAGTTTTATTTAACTTTCCTAAATTCTTAGTGTCTGTCTTGTGACTTTCAGACTTTACAGGAGTTAAGTATTTACTATTTCTTCACTGTTTGTGGTAATATTGTTTACTTGACAAGTCAGCATTGTTAGTACTAGAGTTTTGTTTTTAAATTTACATTGTAGTTCTGTTCGTGACTGAGCTATCTTATGATGTAAGGCATACATTCTCTCCAAATTTCCTTTCACCACCTTTCAGAAAACCCACACAGGTAGAAGAAATGGTTATAATAGCCTGGTAGGTATGCTATACTATTGTTGTTTGCAAAAATTAATTAAGTTTTTTTTTATGTATTAAAGAGTAAATACTATAGAGAAGACACTTATAGACTGTAAGGTTTGAGAACTGTTGCTTAAGGCAAAAAATGCTGCAGCAGGTGGGAAAGGTGGGCAATTGCTTCAGGGAGGTTGGAATTCATTCCAGGATTGTCCTGTGAGAGGGAGCTAGGAAAATCAGTCAGAAGGTGGGAAACACATGTTCTTGTCATTAGGGAAAAAACAAAGAGAGAAAAAAGTTTAGGACTTTTTTTTTCCCTTCTACTTTTTTTTTATTTTCCCCCAAGACTGGGTTTTCAACTTTTAGCAAACAACAAACTTAGAACATTTTGGCATTTGGAAAAGGGGCTAATTTTCATCCAGCAAAAGATGAAATTAAAAAGAAAATCTGATATTTATTGCTAGAGAAATATCGGAAATGAAGACATCAGTGAAGTTATACATCTTTGATATAGAAAAATATTTTTCAAATGATATAGCATTAGAAAAGTGTTGACTAACAGAAAACATGGTGGTTGTCTGAGTGAAGGTAACTCAGGTGTTTGATATCAGGGCACAACTAGTAGTAGTCCAGCCCCCATTTCATCCCTATGTGCTGTTAACCTGGCAACACCAAATGAGAGCTCTCCCAGATCATGTTTCCTCTAGACACTTTCCACAAAATGCCTGCCTGCCTTAAGATGTAAATGTGCACATTAAATTGTTGCAAGCAGAATGAACAAATTGTTTCTTTTCTGTTACTTTTTACTCACATTGGCAGGAGTTTTGTTAAGATTGAGTTTTATAAAAGTGGATTGGGGGTTTTTTTGATTACTCAGCAATGTTCTTGAAAATCTATGACATTCTTTACTTTTTCAGACAAAAATTAAATAGTGCTTCTTTTTTCTTCCTTGATTGAAAACATGTTTTTCTATTACTCATGTTATTTCATGTTATTTGTCTTTAACGTTATTCATGTTTCCAATTATGTTTTAACTGCTGTTTGATTCCACTATGTTTATGAACTTTAATCTGTTGCATATGAAAATTAGTAGAAATATTTTGGATTATTCTACACCAACATCTAGGAAGTCACTGAAAGATTTCCATGTATTGTTATAAACACCTAGCAGTTAGAAAATTACCTTTCTTTTTTTGGTTATCAGGAATATTAGTACCATGTCACTAGGCAAAAATAAGACATTATCCGGAATACTATTTACAGATCTGGTCATTCATTTTGATAAAAGTGGTTAAACATGACTAGTTTCAGAAGAGGTTACTAGGACATATAGAGCCTATGCTACCTAAAAAAATGTTGCTTCTTTGGCTTGGTAAAAGAAAGCTTGAGGAAGAACGTGATTGCTTTCCACAAATATTATTAAGTAGTTTACACCTAGCCTAAAGCTGGCTCTAAAAAGGGACTTTGTTTTATTTATGAAGGGGTTACATTTTGCACATGTCTATGAAAGTAGGAAAAGAGTCCAAACTGCTTCTCTATTCCTTACTTTGTTTTAATTTAATTCACCTCTATAGCAGCTATGGATTTACTTTTGCTGTTCTGTTCTGCACCGTTCCTTTCTGTCAGGCAGGAACTATTCTTGTTATTTATTCTTCTCACATCTTGTGTACTAACTCTCCCACAACTTGAAACTAGCAAATATTCCTAGGATTTACTTTATTTACTTAGAATTTCCTGTAATAAATCTTCCTTTTTACAGTTCCATGGAAGCTGAACAAAACCTTCTATGATTCTAATATCGTGCCTTTTCCCAAGTATAAACTATAAGCATTTAAGTGGTGGTAAGTATATATAGGGTGTTCAGTAAATATATCTTAAGAATCAGTGTTCTTAGTGATCAGAAAATTGCTATCTGCCTGTCCTTAAAAATACACAGTATTATTGTTATTCTTTTTCTATTTAGAGATAATCAGTTCTATAGTCCCTAAAAATGTAAGATGGTAAGGATCCATATGCTTCACCTGCAGGTTTGTTTGTTCATTAGCATGTGAACATCTGCTGCTCTGTAATTATTGAATGTAAAGAAGGCGGAATTTATGTATAATTCCATTTTACCTTGACGAGACTTTTTTTTTCAGCTATGTGGTTTTTAGAGTCAGGATTTTTACCCTTGAAAATACCTATTAATTGTTTTTGTAGACTGCAGTTTAAAGGCACCCAGGTTTGTTATGTGTAGTTATCGTAACTGAATTTTTGTAGTTATTTTTATTAGATGATTTAGAAAAAAAAGTACAGCTGAATCACCCTTCAACTTTATGATAGGAACAAACTGAACTGTACTCAAAGAGGAATGTAATGCTCAGATCATTTCTAAAATGTTGATACAAAACTTTGGGAGGAAACAGAATCTAGCACCTCAGGTTAATAATGTGGTGTAGATAGCATGTTTTCCATTATATTTAGGCCCTCTCCAACATGAAATTATTCTTTATTAGTGCACTGAAAAGAGATAGATTTTGTACTGTCTTATGCTATCAGTATAAGTCAGAAAAATTTGAATGTGTATAGCACAATACAGATTTAACCAGTGTTTTAACTTGATATTGGCTTCATACTTTGAAATTTCTACTTTTTTTGGGGGAAAAGGCATTGTATTTTTTTATTAAAAATAAAAAAATGTATCAGCTTTGGTATTACTCAAGATAGACACTTTTATATTCCAGTCGGAACTGGAATATAGAGAGAAGGCTGCCTCGAAGGCACCTGCTGTGAACAAAGGGTTGAGAATTCAAGACAACTGCTCTGGCTTATTGGTGTTGGGATTTCAATTTGGACCTCCACAGTGGTGCTGAAAAGAGAACAGGAACACAAGAGAGCTGCTGACTCTGGCAAAATAAACTCCTCTTGCAGTCTTGATATATTTTTCAAGTCGCTTTAGAGAAACCAAAATAAGAACTAATGAAAATGTAAGGTAGTGTTATTTATGACTTTTTCTGTGTGTGTGTCAGTATCGGTGTTAAAAAGTTAATAAAATGAGGTCCTACTGAAGACCATGTGGTGCATCTGCTGCAAATGAACATTTCCTTTTTAAAGGGGGCAAGAACAGGTTAGAGGTCAAAATAACATGCTTTAATCTTTATATGCTTATTCAATTTTGCACAGGGTAAAATTACCTGTCCTGGATCAGAGAAAGAACTCTGGAAAACTTAGAACTTAGAAAAAATTACCCCAAAGTATGTAGTTCTTCTTTATTTCTTTTTTTTTTTTTTTTTTTTAACCTTCTTACTGACAAATGGGTGATGGCAGAGGAAAGGGNCTGACAAATGGGTGATGGCAGAGGAAAGGGGGGCTTAACAGCCACCAATATATATTGATATATAAAAAAGTGCCAAGAATGAGGAGTTAACCCTGTTTATAGGAAGAAATTCATTTTGGGACAAGAAAAGCAGATGAAAGATTGTTTCAATGAATTCCTAGAACTGAATGAATTTTCCTGTCTTACAGAACACTGAATGCCTTCCTGAAGTTTATGTTTAAGTAATCCGTGAGGAACAAGACCAGTTCATGGAAAAGTTCTCATTACACAGAAAGGAATGGAAGAAGAATTAAAACATTTCAGAATGTTTGGGTTTTTATAAAGTCAGAAAGGAAACTTAAGGTCAAAGGTGAAAGTCACACTTAAAGTATCAAACCACAAAACTACTAACAAGAGATTAATTTCTTTTTGCCATCATCTGCTACAGGAAGGAGAACAGGACCACCAAAAATGTTGACTCTGATACATAGCTCCCATCATATATTTTGGTATGGTTTTTTTGTGTTTTTACATCCATTAAATCAGAAATCAGGTGATGAGAACAGAAAATTGATGGGAACTTCTGTAAAAAAGTGGTTGTGGGTTGGTGGGGGTGGGGAATTTGTAAATTCATGGTATGCTCCAGAATGCCAACATCCTGATTCATGATAATTTTATATAATGGCCTGCAAAGGTGATTTTTCAGTTCCTGTTCTGAAATCTTTGCATCCCAAACTATTTACAGTGACATTTCTTTTTCTCCCTGTTTGAACATACACATTCTCTATCCTGTTCACACATTCACAGGAACTCTCCTATGGAGAAGTAATGACAGAATAACCTTTCTTTATGCATAGGTAATTCTTTCTTTCTGGCTTCTGTCTGATTATTACCCTCACCTGTTCCATGCTGTTATATAGACAGGACTTCTAAATCATAATTTTCTTAAAATGGTGGGATTTTCTGATCACTTTTATTACTCTCCCTCTCACTTAGCACAGAGCAAGCCTGCTGCACTGGGCTCTCCAAAGGCATAACTAGAATCCTTAGATAAGGTTTATCTGCTAAAATATCTACTCAGTGCTAGTCTAGATACTGTTTTCTGCATATTGTCTATAAAGATATGCTTAGACAAATAGGCTTGGTGTGAAAATTTGAGATTGAGATAACCGTATTTTGCTCTTCTTTCTAAATCTCAACAGAGCTGAGGTTGCAGCTAAGTTGGGAGGGCAAAGATATATATCAATACATATATACATGTACACAGAAAGTCTCTTTTGTATTTCTTATAACATAAGATCTACTGAATTCCTGCATGGCTCCTGGACCATTGCTTGGCAAATGCTGCTCCAAAAGGCATCAGTTTAGATGATTTGCTAATATCACAAGGATTAAGCCTCGTTGGAGCTCAATGCCAAAGCTCTCATTCAATAGGACTTCAATAGGGGTAGGCATGATTTTTTAGAATAGTTCTTTTATTTACAATGTTGTTTGTTTCTCTTACTGCATTTGCTTAAGGGCTGTAATCTATGTACAGTTTTTGTTGTTTACACTTAAGACCACTGACATGGTGGTTAGTCTTCTTTTACTTCATCTCTGACACAAATCGATGGACAATAGTCACTATTCATTAATGGTTCTGGAAGTTTTTTGTGGTAAAAAAGAAGTAGCATTGTTGGTATAGTATCATTAAAAGAGCCATCCTTGAGCTTAAAACAAAAGGCTCTATTTCAACAAATATCAACTAGAAACTTGCCTGGATTTACAAGTTCCAAATGCAAAAGCCAGAACACAATTTAAGTCTTTAATTTAAGTCACATGGTGTAAGAATAATAATCCAAATCTAGAAATGTCTTCTTGAGAGTCCTAGTTACAGTGACTTCAGGACAACTATATCTACATAGGCATTGACATCTACTGTAATTTTTCATTCTCCAAGTGTCCTTCCAGTAGGCTTCTAATCTATTGTTCTAATGTGTCATATCTGCCAGAGGTTTGGGATATCTTGTGGCTTTTCAGACGGCACTCAGCATCTATGGACGTGGCAACTATACTCAGCCTTGTAGTGTCAAACTGCACTTTGTCTTCTGATTCCATAATGCTTGTAGTATTACAGCCCAGCTGGAAGGAAGGAAATAGGTGATGCTTCGTATCCTGAAGCTGGAAAAGAAAACAAATACAGATGAGTACTCTATCATCTACTTATCTGTTATAAAAATCCTTTTCTTTTTCTTTTTTTTTTTTCTTTCTGAAGTACCTATACTATATAGTGTGCTGAACACATATAAAGTTTTCTGTTTGCATCCATTACATGCAGAGCTAACTTCCTGTTCTGGATTATCTAGGGACATAGAATGTGAGCTAGTAAGAGAGTGAGATTAATCTGCTGTTTCACTCTGAATCCCAATTTTTCTCTATTGATATTAAAGAAGAATCTAGACAAATAAGTTTGATGTGTAAGTCCATTGTACAGATGTCTGTATTTAGTCCTTCTTTCTAAATACCAGGAGAGTTCAGGCAGGCAGCAGGGTGTTCTGCTGCATGGGGACGGCATCTGACTTAGAAGTTGATACTCAGGGCAAGGAAGCCGTTGGTGATTTAGGCATCTCCAGCATGAGGGTGTTGTTGAAGGGATCTTTCTAGATCCCTTCCCTGAACCCAAAAGTTAATTTTACCTAAATCTAATTTTCAGTGTGAAAATATATAGTCTTGCACTTGCTGAAATTCTTATCCTGCTTCATCTTAACATCATAATAAATGCCCTCTCTGCTGGAAATCATACCTATGGCATTGTCATCCACTGCTGTAAATTGGAGTTTAAATTATACTGACATGGATAGAAGTACTGTCACTTAAACCAGTTACATGTCAGTGTAGCTGTACTTAAATTGACCAAATCTTTGCTGATTTACATCAGCAAAAGATCCATCATGCTGAATTTATTTAAAGTTTAGTGAGTCCTGTTGAATTGGTAACAGTAACATGGTAATTTCTGTGATTTGTGTGATATGTAGAAGCTTTCAGTATACTTAACACCAATTAAAATGCAATGTAATCCTAGATTTTTCTTGCAAATTCAGAACAGATGTTGAATTTTTGTTTGTTTGCTTTTTTAAGAAAACAAAGTATTTATCACTGGTTCTGGAAGGTAAGCTAGTTGTTGCTGGTTTATATCTGCTGAAGAAAATCAAGGTTTCATTTCATACATTAAGCAAGGTGAATCAGATTGCATATGACACCTCTTCTGTGTGACAAATGGGTTTGTAAAGTATTACTTGTATAGCATAATGGTAATTTGTCTACTCGCTGGCTGTAACAAATGCATTACATTTTTGTTTAACGGTTATAATTCATCATTTCAATACACAAAATACATTCAGATAAGTTATTTCTCAACAGGGGATAAATAGGATGTCAACACTAAAGTTACGTTTGTTTCCCAAAAGCAGCACTACTAATTCATTTTTGTGTCTCCCCATAAGTAAGAGCCAAGCTACGTCTGTGGGACTGCATTTTTAAGAACAGTCAAAAACTATGCTGAAGAAAGAACCATGCTGCATGAATGCTCCATGCTCATTTGAGCAAGTGTAACACTATGTGGAGATGTCACAGGACACATTTATTTTAAAGTCTATTTCAGACAGAAATCATGACTGCTTTATCTGCATTTGTTGATATGGGCTTAGAGAATATCTAAATATTTAAGTAGATTTAAATGATTAAATCTCTTTTTCCCTACACAACTCCTTAGAAAGTTTTGCTTGCCCATGTCAGCTTAAAACAAACAAACAAACAAACAAAAAAACCCCAAACAACTAGCTTCAGTAGACCTTTTAAAATATTATAGTGCAACAAGAGAGAAAAACATTCTCATATTGCATGAAATATCTGCAACAGAAAGGCTCAGTAGCAATATTTAAAATAAATAGAGATATACACACTCATTGTGGCTTTTCTGTGATGGGCAGATAGCAAATGTTTTCAATCTAATCTATTATATAAAACAAATGTATGATAAACATTATTAATCTCATTTAATGTTACTCTGAGATGATCTCAGCTGGGTTTTAAGATCTTGACAGGTTTAGCACAGCAGTGGTCATTTTTATATGAATGAATGGGTAATTAAGAGTTGTAGAATTCTGAAGAGGATTTCTTCTAGATGAGAAAATAAGCAGTAGGTTTAGTATTTCTTCAGATGCAGTTTATGTCTTTAATCTTAAGGGCAGAAATTTAGAATGCCCTCATGTGTTTGGTATAGTATAGAATAGAACAGAACAGATTATTTCAGTTGGAAGTGACCTAT
>VZTQ01004344.1:0-72832 GCA_013400755.1 Pelecanoides urinatrix
ACTACCCCCCAGCCAACTCCCCCAGCCTATAAACTGAGCATGACATCATATGGTACAGAACATCGCTTTGGCCAGTTGGGTCAGCTGTCTTGGCTGTGCTCCCTCCCAGCTTCTTGTGCACCTGGCAGAGCATGGGAAGCTGAAAAGTCCTTGACTCAAGTAAGCACTACTTAGCAACAACTAAAACATCACTGTGTTATCAACATTATTCTCCTACGAAATCCAAAATACAGCACTATACCAACTACTAGGAAGAAAACTAACTCTATCCCAGCCAAAACCAGGACATATATGTTAATACTGAGACCGCAGACAAGATCTCACCTGATCTCAGATAGCTTTTGTAACTCATATGAATAGATGTAGTCTCTGAACACCTCGTGGTACCAGCTATGCACAGGGTTATATTTATAGCCAATGCCTTAATGTGCCTGTAGAAACCAGCTAGAAGAGCCATATGCTCCAGAGCATTTGTGCTATCTATTTCCATTAATGTAAATGGAAAAGGTTGACAAGAAAATGGCTGTCGCACCGGACACAGTGTCTATATGAGCTAGTGTATGCCAGAAACATTTTACTAGACCAAAGACAATCTGGCACTATTTTGTCACATCCATCCTAACCAACTCTCTCACCTTCCAAAACTGATTGTTGAGAAGGATCACCCTGGTCCATGCTAATTCCTAAATCGTGGTCAGAAATTGTCTGAGTAAGCAGTAGTTGGCCTAGGAAAAAAATACTTGCTCACTGCTGTGCATCTGATTAACAGAAGATGCTGTCTTGATAGAAGTTTTGGGTTGGTTTTCATTTTTTATAATAATTATCCTTATTTTTTAATTAATTTCAACCTCTCACCCAGGTATTACCCGATTTGTAACTTAGGGTAGGCAGTGATCAAGATGCAAAAATTGTTTCATAGGAATCTGATGCTAGACCCTGTTTAGAACAATGTGTTGGAGAGATATATAAGACAGCTGGTCGTTTGCCAGCTGTGGACCCAAAAGCAAGATAGCTTCACAAATGCAGTACTGCAGGCAGTCCCTGCAAGTCAGGGTACATCTCCTTACCAGTGCTTTAAGAAGTATGCTGGTAGTATCTCTGCATGTCTTTACTTTGCATCTTGTATATATATATCAAGAAATTTAGAACCACTTTCACATGCATCTGGAGACTATCAGAAGTCTGGATTCTTCAAACCAAGTTTCTGACTACTCACAGTATTAGATTTTGCAGGTTGCATTACGCAGATTCAGGGCATATATAAACAATAATAACAATTATTTCAGCCCTGTAATGTCAAGTAGATATTAAAGATATATAACTTAATTAACTGCAATGTATTATTCAATGGCTTGCACTTTGGTCTGTTATAGAAATAAATTCAACTATGGATAATATTATGAATAAGCTATAAGACAACAAAAATACGTAGTTTTCTTTTACATGACTGCTCAAAATTTTTTCTGAAAATTGTTGAATGTGT
The DNA here is from genome assembly GCA_013400755.1 of Pelecanoides urinatrix. NCBI lineage: Eukaryota > Metazoa > Chordata > Aves > Procellariiformes > Procellariidae > Pelecanoides > Pelecanoides urinatrix. The sequence goes on from VZTQ01004344.1 coordinate 1,484, forward strand.
GTTCTCCAGGTATATGACTTAAGAAATGTATGAATCAAAGATGTAAATGTAAATTAGCATATGCTCACCCAGCAGTGCACTCTAGTAATTAAATGAAGGAATTTTTTATTGGATCATGTTTTTCAGGCAAGCTTCCAAAAGCAGAACATTGATAATAATGTCATTTGAAGTCAGGGTTACCTTTGTGGATCCTAGTGATATGCATTTTTGAGTAGCTAAAAATTCATCACTTTCATTTCATGACTAAAATTCAGAATGGTATCTGACCTTCTGCTCTGTGACGTAGTGTCATTACAGGCACACTAGCTTTATTTGGCCAGGGCATAGTTGTGTGCATTTAGCAGCTTGTCAGTGGAAACCAGGCAATGAAAGGATTAAATGTCAGGCTTCTGAGAACTACAAGAAAGGCTTTCTTGCTGCAGGTCAGAGACTAGAATAAGGTGTCACTCAGACTGAAAGCTTCTTACAAAGTAAAAAAAAAAATTTTAAAAATCCTATACTGAGGGCTGTAAGGAAAGAAAGGGTTCACACAGCTTAGATGTGATTTACAATGAGTCTGAACAAACTTTATAAAGGAATGAGAATATTCATCAGAAGGCTCTTTTTATAAACCACGTTATTTAAAAAATGCAGAAGCTGAAGAATTTGGGGTGAGGTCAGCCTGATCAATGCAAGGTGAAAAAGAAAAAAGTAGCCTCATATTTTCAAAGACAAACTTTGTATATTTGACTTGCAAACACTGAAAAAAAAAGCCTGCCAGTATGTTATATTCTGCTAAAGTTTGATATTGAAGCACAGCACAAAGCTGAATTGCTCATATAGCATAAGTTGCAATTGAGTTGTAAAGCTGATCTGGTTTTATTCGATGAGGCTGTTGGGAAATTGTCTTGCTTATAATGTGTCACCAACCAACTGAGGTAGGCATGCAAACTGATGAGTCAAGACATAAGGAGGAAGGAGGCATAAACAGCAATTTATCAACATATGCAAAAAAATAAACATGGTTTATGGTTTCCCAAAGCTCAGATGCACTGAGGCAGTCTGGGACAAATTCATTACTGAAGAAAGCAAAAACAGTTCTGAAATCAGTGAAGGTGCACCTGCTTATGCAGCAAAATCCTGTAGCCCTGAGACTTAGTGCCTGAGACTTGAATCCCATATGTCCACCAGTCACAGCAGCAGTTCCTGCTCTTGTGCACTCATGACTCCTTAAATTAGCTACACTTGGCCTAGCCTGGAGCCCAATAGCTTCCAATTTTCAGGAAATAGCCGACACATTTAGTCTCTTTTTGTAAATCAAACTGGCAAAGGGAACAACTGTTTGTCGTTTTCCTCTATCAGATGCAAGGGTCCTTACCAGCAAAAGCTAGCAAAAAGGGAGGGGAAAAGTTAAGTAGAGGTTTTCTCATATTTAGGAGATACTAGCCCTTCCTTACTGTGTTCATCCTTAATTTTGCTGAATTATAACCTCACTGCAACTATCTGCTTCTGTCCTGAAACAGGTGAGTGAAACATAAAAGTTGATTTTTTTTTCCTGTGAAGGAAGCTTTACAGAAATGGAATTTTACAAAGGTCAGAAATGGAACTTTACAAAGGTCATACAACAAACAAACACCTTTGCATATATAATGGTATGGTTTAAAGCTCACCACTGCAATCAGGTATGATTTGCAAGGCCAGTTTGAACAAAAATTTGAAAGGCTGAGGTGAGGAAAGATTAAATGGTTTGGTAAAAGCAAACTGAATTTAACCTCAGTACCTTGAATTGCAATGTAAATCTGTATCCACTAGTCTACGCAACTTTTCAATTAACATCTATATCACTTGCTTAGAGTAAGTGAACTGAAAGGCTTACTGTACAGGAAAGCTCTAGTAATCTAATTTGTTGACTGGGCTGGAAAGCAGGGATATAGTACTTTTGTTAAATTAGTTTCTTTGATTAGTAAATCACATACAAAGTTAATGTTGCAATAGTAACTTAGTTTGGTAACATGATAAGTGTTAGTATACATTTGATAAAACTTGTAAGCAAGTGATTGTGTACCCAGTAAGATAATGTATTACTTGGAGATTGTGAGGAATATTTAAAGTGTGCTTTAAACTTTAAAATACATTAGCAGAGATTAGATTTTGTAGCTTTCTTTTAATTACATTTTGCTGATACCAGGCCATCCTGCTAGCCAGAGTTTGTGGACAAAATTGCAAATGTAAAGCCAGACAACAAATGCCTGGCAGGAAGAGTAATTCATTATCATCTAAAATCAGGCAAATATGAGATTAAATAATTTTAATCTGTGTCTGACAAGAACAGCACTACGAATCTGTGAAACTGCTGGTTTTCTTGGGAGCTTGAAATATTCCATATCACTAGTTTAGTACTGGCTTTCACTTTGGTAAAAGCCAGCCATTGTGCTGCTTTGGCTATAACTGATCTCTGAGTGTTTCTCTTACTTCCAGGTTCTGGCAGAGATTTGTAGAAAAATAGTAAAGAAATACTGTTTTCAAATGTATTAGTTGGGTCCTACTGGATGAGGATAGGTGATCTAACCACAGGAGAACTCAACCCTAGCAGTCTAGACCCCTGATTTCACACTGGGCTCCATAGCCCACAACTGCTAATGATAGAATTGATTTAATTTTCTTGCTTTTTGTTAACATCACATTGATCTATAGACACAAATATTGGGAGTACAAATATTCTGCTTATTATTTTAAATATCACAGAATTTATCTTAATATCAGAATATTGCAGGTTTGTTTGCAGCTTGATTCTTTAATTGTACAGTCATTAGTGACACAGGAAGTAAGACATTGTCTACTTAGAGATGAAAAAAAACAATTTCTTTATTGAGCTGTTCAAGGTTCTTTATTGGAATGAAAATATGTTATTTAAATGTAGAAAATATTTTTAAAAGGTATAAGTAGAAAAAGTAAAGATATTAGCATCCTCCAAAAATTTCAAATTCCAGAAAGTAAAATTATTATGCTTACCCACTCCAATTTTAGTAGTTATAGTAAATGAGCAAGACAGTATTCAAAACTGTCATGCAGCAGCTGAAGAAAAACAAGAGACCTTGTAGCTTTCCGTTTGTCACCAAACTTCATTGGCTTTTCCCGGAAGACGGATTGTATGAAAAGAGATATACTTGCTCTGAAAAGCAGCATAAACCTTTCTTTTAAACTGGTACCATCTCAGAGTTACCAAAAAATAGAAATCAGTTTTGTTCTCTGCTACAATTTACAGGAAACTATTGGTTTTTAAAATAAATCTGCATCACTTCTGATTTCCTATTTTTTTGCTAAACCAGTTCGTTTCTGTATTATTAGGGTTACTTTTTAATTAGAGGCTCTTCTCTGAAAAATAAACTCTTGCGTATCTTCAAAGATAAAATGATCTTCTGGATCTATTGGTTTTGTATGAAAAAAATCCCTGTAATACCTACTCCAGTTAGAACTGGTGAAACACAAATTACTGCAAATCTTGTTTCCCCTTAATGAGGTTTTTTGTCTAAATGCCAACTATTTCACATGAATACATCTGTTTTAATAAAATATAAGCCAGGAAGGTTTATAACATCCAGACAGAAATTTCTGTCAGTGAATTTTCCTTAAGCCTCATTATCATCTTGCACTGGGATACAAGCATTCTGCAAACTTAAGAATTATTGTATTTATTCACCAGTCAAAACTTACTATCTACTAGAAGACACTTGTCAGGAAAAGCTTGGTTTCTGGAGAAAGGAAGCAGAAAAAGGTGCATAGAAATTGTGTACCTTAACTGGAAAGAGTCTTGAATTTCTTCTTAAAATGTGTCTCAAATAAATACATTTGTTGTGGTATGTGGCAAGACAAAGGCACCAAAAGTCCATTAAGTTTATCTATAATTCAAGTGCATGATTCCTCAAAGATGTGAAGATTTACATAAGACATTATAAACGAACATTTTATGTGAGGTCATGCTGGAAGATCATCCTGTCCATATTTGAAATGTACACATTAGAGAATGTTGTGGGTATACTAGTATACTAGTAATGGATTGGCAGAAATACTTTATAAGCAATGCACTCTCCCACTCAGATGCACAGAAGATTAGTGAGGAAAGAAGAACAGATATATTAACTCATACAAGCCTTCTTATGTTGTGAATTTCAGTAACTGATAATGTCTTCTTAAGCTTGGAGTATCCCCATGTCAAAATGAGTTTGATTTCTGAAACATTTACCATTAAACATCTCAGCTAAACAGAAGTTCCATGAATCGCTCGTAAAATACTTTACTTATTTAACTCAGATCAGTACATTAAATCTTTATCTACAGTATCATAATGACTTTCATTCCTGATAAAGCTACATAAGCTCTGTAGTATGAGGTTAAAAACCTCGGTAGTTGTTTCATGAAATGAAAAAAGTAACAAGATCATATCTTTAAAATTGCTAAAATGATTGCTGTTTCTAAAATATGCATTAAAAACTACATTGTGAGTACCAGTAATTTTCAGAGTAATGCAATTCAATTTAAACTGTAGGACTCAGCCATACTTTATAGGATGTTTTTTATAGCTGTTGCACAACGTACTAATAACTGGTTGACCAGGCTATAGAGTGTAAAATTCTCTTTTAACATTATGTGTTTCTATCGGAAAAAGAAAGATTAAAAAGACACGGCAAAATATACACATTTATACCACATCTTACTATATTATTTTTTTACTTAGATGATCAAGCTATAATAATCTAAAAATGAGAGGAATACATGGTAAGGTAATTTACAATTAATATTTCTTAGTAAATTAGTGCTTCCTTTTTTTACCTTCTCTTTTGATTATATTCTATCTCTGTTGTTAATGGCCTGGTTAATCATTAACTGCATCTAAAAGAATACTCTAAAGTGACTTATAGCCGTATATAGCCTATAGCATATTCAGCAAAATTGTGCTAGAGGCTACAACCTAATTCCTTACCATCATTGCCAGTATTTCTGATAAAAGATGTTCAAAAGAAGTGTCCAGAAATGGAGCTTTTTAAAGTAAAGTGTAAATGATTTTAAAATAATTATAAATTCTACTGTAAAATGTTATATCTGTTGATTTTTTGATAGCTAAAAGTTATTGCAGAACATCCATTCCCATACTGCACTTAATCAGAAGCTGGAAAATATCAGTTCCAACACAAAGATGCACAGAAGTAAACCAACATGTTGAATTATTTTTCCTCCACTCTTAGAATCTGTTTTCAATAAAGGTAAAGATGGCAAGTGATAATGTCTCCTTTTGTCTCAGTAGGGCACCAGACAACAGTTCCGCATGACTCACCAGGGTTGCCCAAAATATAAATCTTACTCAGCAATTGGTAATACAACTGTTTACCCACCTAAAGAAAAATACTGCTATCAATTTATTTTCAAAAGCATATTCCCTGCAACTTATTCAATTCTTAAGCTGAAATTATTCCAGAGAAAAAAATTCAAGTCAGGTGTGTTTCATAAGTACTTTCACACAAAAATTAAAAATGAAGGACCCACCTTAACAGATGTTGAAACAAGTGTTTGTGAAGCCAACACCACAGGCAGACATGGTGCAGCTTCCAGTGTAAAGGGGCCAGGATCATTCAGTCTGAATTTGCCCTTCTTTAATTCCTAGCGATATCCCTCAGCTGTTCTACAATGGGAACTGTCTGTTGCTGTTGTGCATTAATTAGATATTATGAGACCTAGCTGTCTTTTACTTCTGTGCAGTGTTTTTTGGTCTTGTGTGTCAAAGTCCCTCAAGGCTGTCAAAGTTCAGCCATGCTTCTGATCACCCTATGCATGTCAAAGTTTTCTTAGCTATCCCAAGTCACCAAAACAAATTTTTTTCTCTCTGCAAATCCTTGTGATGCAAGCTCACAAACTAGGAATGCACAGCTTCTGCAGAGGCTGCTGGAACTCCTGGCCAGCGTTCATAGATCTGCCTTGCCTTTGGGTAAGGGAAGTCTCACTGCTAGTCAGTGTGAAATCATGCTTAGATCAAGGCAGGTTAAGAATATATATTATCTACAATTTTTGCAATAGCAGAGTGAGACAGCCCAGTTACAAATCTTCAAAGAAGTTAAAAAAGAAAGAAAACTGTACGTACCTACTTTTCCCTAAGATCAAAACCAAAAGATGTCTTGATCTATATTCATCTGATTTGCTGTGGACATTTGGATTATTCACTGCATCAGAGCTTCTGATGTCTGAATGTATCTCATCTCAGGTTGTAGTCATAAGGCAGACTCCACCACTGTTAAAACACTAATGTTTGTAGCAAATCCATTTCCTGGAGTCCTGCAGGGATTCCATTTAAATTGAATTTTTTTTCACACTGTCCCAGCTTATCAACACCTTCCTTAGCAAATGCCTCTGACAGTTCTTCTATCAAAAATTGCTGTCCTCTAGAGCTGCAGGTTTCGTCAGGTACTAGCATCTGATAGCAGACAAAACCAGCCTAATATTTGACTAGCCTAGAAACAGCTTCTCCATTCAAGCAAAACAGGTACTTCTATCTCTTACCTATGCCTTGGTGAGTAGCATATTTATATCAGCGTGAAGTGAAATTCAGAGTCTCATCTTTTATATCATGCCTTATTTTGACAAACATATTTGATATGATCATAGAAATGGAATTAAAACATTTATCTCTTTATGCAGTCAAGACTGATTTAAAAATCACACACATATTTTGGACAGATAACATTGTAGTAGGCCAATAGACTTGCTCTCCATTTTTCTTACGGTATTTCTGTACCCTTGCTGGTCTCCAGGATCCAGTGAGCAGTCTAATTCCAGTAAGATGCTTATGGTAACAGATATTTTGCTTGACCCTGCCAGTTCTATGTGAATGTCCAGATTTGTCCCCCAACTCACATTGTATTCTTGAACAACTCCAACTTTCATAGTCAGAATTGCAGATCGATAATAAACTTCCCTCACATATCCTCTTTCCATGTGCTTAAAGAATAAGCTAACATGCACGTTTAGTGTTTGAATACAGTTTTGTAAAATAAAGATTGAGACTGAGGTAAGTTTGAATGAAATATTAGGCAAGTTGGTTTTTTTTAAATAATTTTTTTTTACTTATTAAAAGAAAAGAATTGTAGAATATAAAAATAATTTCCTTTTTTGCATAGACATTTAAAGTAGTAATAAAAAATTGGTTTTCTTTTAAACAATTAAATCCAATAATGTTAGATTCAAAAGTGTTTATTTCACCTATGTTCTCTAGAAGTTAATTACACTTATGAAGACTGCTTGTCAATAGTATAGATTTAGAAGTCAAATCAATCTAAAATTTTGCAAATCATTTCATACTATAAGTGCTCATTGTTATAAAATTAAAAAACAAACACAAACATTATGGGGGGCATAATGTGAAGGGCTTTCTAATGGATTTCCAGTTATCCTGTCTGAAAAACTTAATATGTCTCCTCTTAAGAATAATTGCTTTAATGATAACATACCGCAATATGTAGTGTGATTTATCGTAAAAACTTACATCACACTCAGTGGAAAAACATTAGAATACATTCTGTCTTCAGGAAGGGACGCACTACTAAAAATACAATTTTTATAATGAACATCAGGAATGAACATTAGAGAAGTCAGTGTATAATTATCTTGTTAAGAAGAACTCATGCATTACCATCACTTTTATTTGTGGAAATAGAATGGACATTTTAGTAACAATAGAATTTTAGTAATAATAGAAAATTTTAGTAATAAAACTTCATTTTATAGAAAAACCTAAATTCATACTTATAAGTAAAGACAGAAGGGAGGAAAACAAGTCATAGATGCTGAGAAACCAAGAACATCTACATTATACATTAGAATAACACAGAAAAATAGTAAAAATTCTTGATTTATTGTTCATAGCCATATTTTTTTCCTGACAGCCTCTCTCCAAGTATCACTGGAAACAAAATTTCAGCTATAAACATCTTATAGCAACTAGCAACTACATATACCTATATCAGTTACTAAAGCAGTGATATGGGGTTTTTGCCTGGCACTTTAGTGATGAACTGGCAGTAAAATACATGGGTAACCAACATGAAAGACTATCTTGATCAAAGATGTCCCAAACACGATTTTTTTTTTTCAATAACTGAAAAGTTCATAATGGATACTTAAAGGAAATTTCACAATAGAAGCAAAGTAAAATTATGTTCTTCAAAGAAGTGTTTGAAGTTAGATAGGTGACAGCCTGACAAAGGTTTGTTATGAGAAGTATAACTCCATAAATTGTTTTTATTTCTTTTATCAGCATGACGCTCTAGCTGTTGACAGTCTTGATTTATTTGTAGTTGTGACCTTTCAGACTGAGGAATGTTGCTTTACAGGAATCTGACAAATAGCTCTAAAAGATGAGAAATATTCCTTTCAAATCTTTTTTTTCCTAATATTTGTTTCAAATATTGCAGTAAATATTGCAGCAAATATTGCAAAACTTGTTTCTTCTGAAAATTCAAGAAATTTTTGTCATTGCTAAATACTATCTCTGAATTTAAATTTTTATGAAAGAAAGTGATTACAGGTGCACTTATTATGACATTACTAGAGACAGAAAAAAACATTTTCTTTTAGGTGCCTAAGTGGGTCCCATCACAATAATACATAGGCACTAGAAATTCACAGTGTTCTTCCAGATCCTGTGATTTACCTAGACATTGTCATTAAGTTTCTTATAATGTTTCATTTCTTTGTGATTGGCATGACTAGTTCAGACAGTGATGTAGCATTAATTCCCATAATTCTGAAGTTACCCAACTGAAATCCTTAGTTGCTGCTCTTTTCATTACAACCATGTCCTTTCCTTTCATTGTCAGTAAGAATGTGGTTTTAGTTTGGGTTTGGGGATTTTTTTGTTGCTGTTGTGGGGTTTTGGTTTTTGGTTTTTTGACAGCTAGTAAATATGTGTGGTAAGTCTTTTAGTAGCTTGACAAATACTTTCCTTAGCAAACATTTTGTCTAATGGTGATTTTTCTACTGTTTTCTCTTTACTTTTGGATATCTTTTTTTAACTTTACAAGAAAATTTTAATTATCTGAACTTGATTCTGTCCCTTACATATTTACAGACACTGCTGAACTGTACATACCACAATAGGCAGCTAAGATTATCCAATAAATGTTAACCCTTAACATATAATGTTAAATATAACATGGTAGATTTCTGCCATTTTTGCAAAGGGAAATCACTGCTGTAAGTGTTCTATGGATTGTTGTTCATGTTTGTTTTAAGATTTTCATTGAGATATGAAATACTGTATGCTGCTCAGTATGCGATCTGCCATATTACCATCCTTGTAACATACTTTAAAATCTGTGGTAAACAGAACAATGCTGTGGTGTAGAATTATAGCATATCATATATTTATTCTTAGTGAGTGTTTTTGAAGTACATTTGGTACTTCTATTTTACTTAGCCAGGTGGTACAAGTTCTTTCCTGTTCCTCATGAACATTGAAAATGTTGCCTGTTTTTTGACTTTGTTATTAAACATAGGCATTCATTTTTAAGAGAGGATGGGACAGGGAAGGAAGGTAGTGGAAGTACAGCATCCTTCCTACACTTTACATAGGTTCACCAATTGCTATCCTTGTCTACAATCATAGAATCATAGAATCATAGAATCATTAAGGTTGGAAAAGACCTCTAAGGTCATCGCGTCCAACCATCAACCCAACACCCCCTATGCCTACTAAACCATGTCCTTGAGCACCTCATCTATACGTCTTTTAAATACCTCCAGGGATGGTGATTCCACCACTTCCCTGGGCAGCCTGTTCCAAGGCCTGACCACTCTTTCTGTAAAGAATTTTTTACAAGGTACTGAACATCTTCCAATATTGGCTGAATGTACTCAGCAACTCCTGCAAGGTGCTTGGTCTCTCACAGGACTGTACGCTCTGATGTTTGAAATGGGCAGCTTTCTTTTGTGCTTTGGCGAAAGAATAGGAAACAATGCTACAGAGTGTGTCTGGTTTTCTCTTCTCATTATGTTTAGAATTTGGTATAAGCTGGTGAAAAGAAAGATAATGCTGTTACTCTAGCCCCACAGTAATAAGGAGTTGCCAAGCGGCGAAATCAGCTCCACTACATTGAGCTGTGAGTGAATTTAGGCCACTGGCTGCTTTGATGACTTCTTAATGTAATGGTGCCTTTAGTGCTTCATATTCCATTATTCTCAGGTTTGAGGTATTCATTTCATCATACCTTGCTCTCTGCCACTGCCCCTTTCCCCAAGGGAGGGCTAGGTTACTTAGAGATCAGCTAAATTGTTTCTTCTGTAGCTTGTTACTCTTGGTTGCCTGGATTACCTGTTAAATTACGTGAGTCCAATACTTATTTTGTCAGAACGAAGACTGAGGTGTTGGATATACTGGTACAAGCACTATTTTTGTTGAAGAGAGATTAAAAAGTAATCTTGAAAAGTCTGAAAAAATGCACAGTCTTCAGGAGAAAATATAAAATGCTTATTTAAGGAGATAAAAACCAAAAACATCCAGGCAATTACATAGAACTTTTCCATAAAGCTTCTACTTTTGAAGTAGATTTTGGTGTTAGCCAATTTTCATGTTACTACTGTGAAAATTCAAAACACAAACACTGCATTTTTTCATCTACCTTTCCAAGCTAATTTAGCTTTGGCTGTGTTAGCATTTGTTGATACACAGCACAAACAGTGAGTGAGTGAACATGAAAATGAGATAAATTCCATGCAAATGAAATTATTTCTGACTTCCATGTTAATACAAAGGCTGGGTGATGAGTGTTTTAGTATTGTCAAATCATAGTACAGTGAGAGTAAAATATTACTATTTCTTGAATTAGAAGGTTTTATATCTTCATTTCTTGCTATCAGGGGACTTATGGCACAGATTGATCTGTAAACTATGTATACAAGAAATTTCATGCATTATATATGTTCACAGTCACTGCTACATTTTGTGCATCCTAGTAACATGTTTAAAATTGAAAAAGGTCTTTTGTGTATAATTTATATTCTTGTGTCATTGTTTTCTTTATATCTTTTAAACTTCAAAGTGTAAAAATTAAAAAAAAAAAGAAATGTACAGCTACAAATTATTTTCTTAAAATAAAATTAAATTGCTTTCTTGGTTATGATTCAAGTTATGAAAATTTTTCCAAGTTTTTTTGAGTCATAAATAAAATATAAATATGTCAGGTTATCACTGAAGCTTCATTATAGGATACATCAACAATTAAACAACATTGCAATGAAGTTTGTCTGACAAGATATAGTCAAGTTATTAACCATGTACAACTGGGATCTGTGCTAACTGCAGTATAATGATTTTTATTCACATGAAATTTCTGTACACAGTTCAGATGTATTTTTAATATGTTTTTGAAAAGACAAATATGAAATATTCATGAAATTGTGTGCACAGACAGATTTTGAGAATGGGTGAAACATTGCTTACAGAAGAGGCGGTTGACTACAGAATCGTTACTCCAATAAAGATATTCATTACCTGTCTTCACTGTCATTAGAATTCAGGCTTTTACCTGATGTGAGAGTCTCTTTCATGTATTCCTATTAAAAACAAACAAAACACAACAAAAACCCAAAACAAACAAACAAAATCTTTAACTGGTTTTTAGTGATACCTTGTCTACCTGGAGGATGGACTGGATTAATACGAATCTTCTCTCTGGAGTTTTGGTTAGGTCGTTGAGTGCTCTGTTTCTGAATCAGGTAGTTGTGTTTGGGAGAAGCTCTTTGTCCATCAGGGAAAACCACAGAAAGAATCAGAAACCGCAGGGATCGCAGAGCCTCGTAGCAACAAACAGCTATTGATATAAGGCATTTCCCCAAATATACACCCATATTCTGGAGACACAGCAAGGGTTCATCTGAAGGACAGCAGTAAAAGTTGGTACTCGTGCACATACTGCTTATCCCGTTCAACAGGCCAGTCAGTGATAATTTCTGAAAGCTGAAAAAGCAAAGCATACATTCAGAGCTCCTGAAGGCTTAAATAGAAATGTTAGAATTCCTTTTTTTATTCTGTTTCTGACTTCTAAAAATAACCTAACCCAGTAATGTAACACATCACAGTGTTTAGGAGTACTATTTGCTTTAGAGGGCATTCTGACTGTTTGAAAAGAAAATGGGAGGCCTGGATGCAGTCACCTCTAAGGACTAAGCAATTGGACAGCCTCAAGTTCCTAGCAAAGAGTAGTAGGGGCTAAGCAAATTTATCGTAAACTGGAAGTACATACACTCAAACTTTATACACCTCACCAAGCAATGTAGGTACTTCAATGAGTTGGATGGTTGTTTTGGGGAAGGAAAAAAATGTACCTATGTGCATTTAGTTGATAATATTTGTATAGCAGTGTTGCTTTTTCATAAAGCTTTTTTTCCTTCAGTAGATTTCTAAGTGCTTTGGAAGGCTGTAGATGCTTCACTTAATTTAATATCTCAGATGGCAAGACTGAGGCAGTGACAGTTTTGGTGGCCAGCGCAGCTTTTTTTTCATACTGAAAGCAGACACTCAAGACACATTTTGCCCACAATCTAATTTAATTCCAAAATGCTGTAAAGGTCTTAAAATATCTGATGATTTCAAAGGAAAAAAATAAAATCTCCATTTTGATAAGTTTGAGATTCCGCATTAACAGTTCTTTGACGCAGCAACAATGCAAGCATCATAGGAATGCAGTAACTTCCATATCAGTCTTCTTTTATAGTTTGGTTTTCTCTTTCAGCTCCCAAGGCACCTTTCTTCAACAAACCATTAATTTTCATAATAGCTTGCAAGGCTTTGCTGTTGGCTTGCTTCTACCTCTTACAATTTGCAGAAACAATAAACTGAATCTGAAACAATTTTTGTGTGCTACCCTTCATATAAGTATAGCTTTGCTCTTTTATTCAAATAGAAAATATTGAAAATGTAGGTGAAAGACATATTGTCAAAAGAGACATATTCTTCTTTTTCCTGTTTCCCAGTAGTGTCATTAACACTTTGACCTTAGCTCTTGCCAGTACTGTAAATTAACTGCTGTCATCTATATTACCAAAATTACTGAAGGCAACATGGTGTGATACACCAGCTTTACAAGAATAAGGAACTTTGCAGAACTTTACATAATATCAGCTAGACTTCATAATGTCTACCTATATCTTTTACTGCTTTGTGTACATCCTTAATAAGTGATTAATTTATTTTAAAATATAATTGGATTTCTGACTAAGTAGGCATAGCAGAATAAAAAGAGAATCTGTTTTCAGTACCATTAGATTGAAGGGATAGAATAGATCCATAACCGAAGGATAGAATTCAGCTCTATGTTTCTCTGGCAAACTTAATTTAAAGAAGGTCTGTTTTGGTCTGTTTTGTTTTTTCTGCAATAAAATGCCATTTTTGTAGAGTTTAGTTTGGTAAAATTTGATTTGGTAATTTGGTTTGAGACAGATTGGATTGGATTAGATTGATTTTATCAACATTTTTTTGAGTTTGTCCCCAAATCCTTATTAAGACTAGATAAGGTAAGAGAAGATTGCATGAAGTTATACACAGGGGGTGGGGGAGGGGGGAACACAAACAAACAAACACCCAACCAAAAAAAAAAAAAGCCCTCCAATCACCACTGCTGATGATAGAGAAAGTTACAAGCTGTTACAAGCTATATCAAATAATCCTTTTTGTTCTCTTACCACATGTGAGGCTTCTGCTAGTATACTCTCTCTAAGGCACTGCACTTCCAGTACAGATATGAACCAGCTGGAAAAGGTCTAGGAGAAAGTGAGAATAGTCAAAGTTCTTGGGTTTTAGACTCCCTGAGAAACGACTGAAAGAACTGGAAATCCTAAAAATCTATATAAAATAAAAATGAAGGGGAAGTATGTAAGTCTCAGAAGTATGTTATCACTTCTGGACTTGGTATCTATACTCTGTAAGGATGTTGTGTGTCAATATGCCTTAGAAAAAAAATAGAGAAAGAAGAAAAGAAGTAGGATTTCCCATGTTATAGAAATTCTGTTTAAATCTATGAAAAAGTGGATAAAAGCTGGTCCATTCAGGTGGAAGGGGAAGAAGGAGACAGGTTTCTTTGTGGGTTCTATTTGCAGTGATGTGGATATATTGTGAGCAATATCTGTTGCGTTATATATCTTTCTGACATGCCAGAGCTATGCTGCACAGATGTTTGGAAGAAACTTCATCTGTACTGTGCACAGCCCTTTTGAGTGTATTCCATCATTTGGCCGTATATGCTATTAGAACTTGTGTCTGTAAAACTCTCTCATAACAGGATCTCTATAGGATACTATTATTTTTCTCCATCCTATTTGTGATCAGCTCCCTTTAACTACCCTCATCCTGGTTTTGGCTGGGATAGAGTTAATTTTCTGCCTAGTAGCTGGTATCGTGCTGTGTTTTGGATTTAGTATGAGAATAATGTTGATAGCAACAACTAAAACATCCCTATGTTAAGTAGGACTTTTCAGCTTCCCATGCCCTGCCAGGTGCACAAGAAGCTGGGAGGGAGCACAGCCAAGACAGCTGACCCAACTGGCCAACAGAGTATCCCACTAGGGGTGGGGAGGAGTGAGCAAGTGGCTCTGTGATATTTCGCTGCCTGCCGGGTTAAACCACAACAATCCTGCATTCTAACCTTGGTTCTATGTCAGATATACAGTCCTACTCAAAAAATAGCTTCATTCAAAATAGGACCATTAATAATTGTATTGCTGACCAGTATCAAATTTGTGAATTAGGAAATTAAGTTAATCTAGCAGAATAATTTAGCTTTCTCTTTTACTTGTGATAGCTCAGGCTCTCTGAGGATGTGTGCCTTAGTTTGTACCTCTTACCTTCAAGTTCTATTCTCAGTAAAGCATGTAAAAACCTATTAACTTCTCAGAGTTTGCTTCATCATTCCCTCCATCCAATTTAAATTAATGCTGTGTTCAGGTCATCAGTCCTTCATCAAGCTCATAAAGGGGAGAGAATAGACATTTAAAATGATTATGAGTCAGACTATTCATAGTTCTAACATCTTTTAAGTCCTCTTGTATAATTACATGGGAAGTATGGACACTTAGTAGAAGCCAGGTCATTTAATGTGACATAGGCTGCTCATTGCATGTTGGTTTTATAGGAAACCCGTTATCTAGAAGTTTGCTTTACATCATTGGTGTTTAATGTCTATTTCAGTAAATAAGTTTTTGAAATACTGATATTTAGTTGCATAACATTATATACTAAAATTTTTTGTCTGACAGTATTTTTTAATCCAATACTATCAAAATCCCATCTTACAGAGAGCTTCTATGAGTCTTGTGATGAAAAATTGAAGAAATCCTCACTTGCATCCTTTTTATCTGTATACAAGACACTTTTAAATTTAATTTCACTGCAGAAATTCACAAATATAACTGATTGGCAGCACTAATATTAATTCCAGATTATCACAATATGTTTATTGTACTTGCTGAAGTACATGCTGTTGGAAAAAATACTTGTGCATTGATCAGTTGGTGGGTATAAATGGGATGGTAACAGAAAAAAGTTAATGGGCCAGTGTGAAGAAAATAATGTTTTTGCCAGCAAATTGTTTTATTGTAATTTAAACTACATTATAATTAGGAACTAATAAAAAATACTTTTCCCCAGATAAATATCTTCAAAACAGGTTAGACAAGAACAATGGTATTCGACAAGAATTTGAGTCAGTTTGACTTATCCATGCATTAGTCTACTAAAACTTTCAAAATAGCAGTGAATAATCTTGAATATCTCTGTTGTCCATGTGCTAGCCTTACCAACATTTCAGGTTCACTAGCAGCCATGCCTTTGGTCAAGTTCTGAGACGTTATTTATTTTAATGCAGTTGGTCAATCAAGTCAATGTCATTCATTGCCGTACTTACAGACAAGAAGAAGCAAAGCAAAAGGAGTCATCATTAACTTGTCTGTTGAGGATGAGTCTATTCCCCTGGCAAATCGTACATATCAACAGAACCTCCTCAGGTGAAAGGAATTTTTGAAGGAGAAATGCATGACCAGCATGATAGCCTTTTACATTGAGATAACTGGTCTGGTGAATGCTGTGAAAACTTTTTGAAAACCAGTAAATACCCTGATTTAAGATTACAAATTGACTTGGCAAATACTTTGCTTATTAGAAAGTTATAATGTTAAAAAGAAGTCCATAAACAT
Organism: Pelecanoides urinatrix; assembly: GCA_013400755.1. Taxonomy (NCBI): domain Eukaryota; kingdom Metazoa; phylum Chordata; class Aves; order Procellariiformes; family Procellariidae; genus Pelecanoides; species Pelecanoides urinatrix. The sequence continues at coordinate 17,693 of VZTQ01004344.1, forward strand.
TTCCTTTGTGACAATTAAGTGCTCTGAAGTTCTCCAAGTATCTGCAGTGCTTGATGGAGCTGTGCTATGGCTGGGGATACCAACCCTACAGGAGAGTGGGATTGCAGAACTTCAGCGCTATCTTTCCCAGAACCTGTCAAATTCTTTTATGTAGTTGTTGCTGTTGAATTTATCTTGGAAAAAAAGAAAAAAAAAAATAAATTAAATTTAATTAAAATAATTCCAACCAGATTGCTATGAAGTATAATTAAATCAATTGTTTATATTTTCCTGAGAGCTTTATAAATTGCTGCAAAATTACTGAGACAAGGGAATTTTAGTAGTTGAACTTTGATAGTAGTTAAAGGATTGAAACTGTAGGTAAAAGTTTGAGACCTTGTTAACTATTGTGTAGTTATTGTCATTGTCAAGTCCCTCTGAAATTTGCAGGCACTGCAAATCCCTTGGGGAGAAAACTACTTGAGGAGACACTTGGCTTACAATAAAAAATTACATAAATTGTTGAATTCCTGCTGCGTTCTTCTGAATTGATTTCAAAGAATAAACACAAGATATTAGAAAAATAATTTATAACCATGTAAAAAAAGAGAATAAAATGTTACTATGATCCATCTAGAGGTCTGACTAATGGTCTAACTAGCAGCTCATGAATTTTGGGTAGATTTCAGATAAAATGTAAACTAAAATAAAGCCATAGGAAGCTGTGTTTACCTGCAAAACCAAAAGGGTCTGATGACGGTCACTTTTGTGGGCTGTGGCTACCATTTTATTGTCCCTTTCTCTATTGTGAAGTATAAATATTCCTTATACTCCTCATTGTGAGACATGAATATTCCAGCTCTGAATGTCAGAGTAGTTGTCGTTGTTACCAAGCCTTAGCTCTTGTCTAGTAGATTTATTCCTGTTTTGTCATTGTTTTATGGAGATATTAGAACATGTCACCTATCATCAAATGTAAATTATTTTTTGGGTATATAAACTTCTTTTCCCGTAGGTGACATAGGAAATTCCCACAGGTGACATTCCTGTGAAAAGTTAGATGTAGCTGGAAAATTCTATTCATTTATGGACTAAACTATAGCTGTCATGTAGACACATACTCTGCTGGTGCTGTGCCAGCAGACAAAATGCTTCCTAGAAAGGAAATGAAACTACTGTGCTGTCAGAGCAAGGACTGCTGGTATGGCGCATGTTCCTCCATCCTTAGGGTTTTTGGCAAAGGAGCCATAATCTTTCTGTGCTCTTGCGTTCCTTCTAAAGAAGCCACAGTGCTCTGTAAGGAGATCATTAAGGCCCATAGAGCTCAGAAGGAAAGCTAAGGAGACTTAACTGGTTTTATCCTTTCACATCAGAGACCAAAAGGCCAAGAACAAGACTTTTGCATTGATTCTGTGGAAAACAGAAAACAAGTAGCTCCATTGAATATAATTACTACCGCTGAGTTATGGTATTCATCTGGAATACAGCAGACCTAAAATGAAGTTCTTTCTCTGTCTGGTTTAGACAAGAGTCTGTAATTTATGTCTCCAGTTCCCAGATGAGGATTTGCATTCCTAGGTTAGCAGTCAAAGGACTACAGATAATTCTTTTGAAGCTCCTATTTTGACTGTATTTAAATAAATGACTGATCTTACTGACACTGCTGCAAAGCAGCTTTCTACAGCTCAGAAATCTGTTGGTCTGAAAAACAGAATTTCATTGAAATCAGTGCTGTTCTGTGGAAAAGTTTAGTGCAAAGATGTTTCTTGAAGAAAGAGCTTGGCTCAAAAAAAAGTTTTAAGAGGCTCTAACATGTAAACCATACATTAAGTAGAAAACTCAGACAAAACTTTCAAAGAAACTACAAAAAATATGGAAGGAAAGAAGAGGATAGGAGTGTTTTATTCTTGAAGGCTATCAAAAGGCATTGCTAGAATTCCTTGTCAGCTAATGCTGAACTTCCTTCCTTTGACGAACTACCATCTGCTAAAAAAAAAAACCACCATAAAAAACAAAAGTAGCAAAAAAACCCAACAAAAAAATCCCTTTATATTTAAAAGTTAAGCTTCCTGGGATCTCTTAAACTAGACAGAAAATACAATGCAATCTGTATTTTGAAAATATGTATATATACATCAACCTAAATGGTGTAGTGTACAAGTTTGTTGGGAGGAGAGTGTAACAAAAGATAAGCAAGATGAACCAGATATAAACAATAAAATGATGTAATAAAATTTCTTCCCCTTTGACCTTCCTCTAATTACTAGCTCGTTTCTTTCTCTTTATCTGTGATTGCCTGTATTTTTTTTTTTTTTACTGATTTTGTACTTGCATCATTTATTACTGAAATTGTTACAGAATAAGTGTCCCTCACTAACAGATAATGTATGTGCATAGGTGAAAGAGTGAATGTCTTCATTTCATAAGTGTAAATTACTCTGGAAGCTGGGTCTGTTTAGAGCTGTCACTCGAGTGCTTTGCCACTTGAAATCAAGCATCTTGGATAGTAAGAAACTGGATTGTGTCATAATCCCAGTCTAAGAGAACTAAACTTGCATATCAACATCAAAGGGAAGAAGGAAGGAGTAACAGGAACTAGAATTGCTAAGGGATTGGCTAAAGTGTCTGTCCATTCAATAGCTTGTGCTTGTATTCCTGAGTTCCAGAATATAAAAATTTTCCTTGACTAAGCATTAAATGTGGAGAAGTTCAGACACATCTACAAAACTCATCTACAACATGTTTACACCTCTCCTTCCTTCCAACAGATGTATAACTGGGCTTAGAAAGTCTTGTTCTTCCATATTATTGACTTCTTGAATGCTGTTCTCTGTTGGAAAGAAGGTTATGTCTCTACTGAAGGTTGTTTCAAATAAGAGGTTGACATGATGTAAATGTACCTTGTGACTCTGGATTATACTGAAGGTGGTTTTGTTATGCTTTAGTTCTCCAAGTGTGAGCCATGGGTTTGTTGAAGAAAACAAAAACATACAATGTAGATTTGCTATCCCAAAGTGAAGCACAGCAGTTCATAAAAAGAAGCTTTTAGACTTTAAATAAAAGCATATGGAAGCACAGGCTTAATTATTTAGAGTGAAATGTTTCCCTTTCCTACACCCACAATAGCAAATATATGACACTGTTTGAAATATTTTATTCAATATGTTACCGAACAATTATTTCCCAAACATCAGATGTACACTTACCACACTATATACAGGGGAAAAAAAAACAGCAGTCTAACAACATAGTAAATCCTTGTGATTGCTTCCATAGTGGTAATGAAGCACTTTACACAACAGCTTGAGGTAGGTGCTTAAAAAAAGATTTATTTCAGAGTATATAACTTTAATTCTCTTGCTAATTCCCAAAGATGCAAAAGTCTTTTCCAGGAAAATACTTTTTCAGAAAAAACATAGGCATATTGTTTCTCTAATATAAAGATTTGTTTTCAAAAATCTGCTTCTAGAATTTTTCAGAAATTGAAATAACTTCATGGAGTAGCAAACTGAAAAAATATCTTGACAGTGTAGTTCTTTTCAATTCCAGAAGTATTATAATGCCTGTGGTCACAGGGTAAACACTTTTCTTTCTACCCTGTAAATAAAGAAATTACTTTATTCCTAAATATGGAAGTTTCTGTAATTATAGATATTGGACAGCTATCATTAATTCACATAATCTGCATTTTTTATTATAAAGCAGCTCATATGCCTTTGTAGGTGTTGATAAAGGCACGGTATAAACCAGCAAAAGGAGGTCCCAGGAGATCCAGTTATAAGTCCCAAGCCATGATGTCTGCAATACAATTAGTACGAGCTGCCTCTTCCCTGAAGATTTGCCTATGTGGATGGCATCTGCATAACCTTGAACTAAATCTAAAACCAGTGACGACACAGGACTTTCCATTGGCTTTATTCCCGATTTCAAGAGATCTTTATAAACACATGAACTGACATATATCATGTGGCTGTCGAATAGAATGGGTAAGCTTAGTGGTCCAAGAGTTTCTTAAGACTCTGAAGGGACCCCTTGAATAGTCAGACCTAGTTTTCCATCCCCTTAAACTATATAATGCTAGTACTTAATGAAAATAATGACTGTTAGCTCAGTCCAGTTCAGGTGTTTGACAATGTTTATAATATTTAAAGCCGTCTTAGAAATTTTCTGACTGCTTTGTGACAGCTAATGTCTTCTTTCCTTGTGTACGCTTTGCCAAAACATAATTTTTCTATGTTAAGACTATCTCTAAATGTAAATAGTACTTCCCCTACTCCAGTGCCTAACGCCGTATTTTTAAAGACATCTCTTTAGATTGTCATCTTCCCTCTTCATCTTAATTTTACTGGGATAACCTAAATAAGTATATTTTAGCCTTCTAGCCTGAGACAGATCACCTATTCAAAAAATGTGGTTTTTATCTTTTTCCAAATCCACATCACATGGTTCTGCTACCTGAAATTGTATGCTTTATTGTATGCATCTATTTTGCCTTAACCAATTATGTCTTTCTCATCTGACTCCTGTAAGTGTCTCAGAGATGCTCTTTTATTGACTAAGATAGATACACATATCTTTCTTTATGTTTCCATTGGAGTAGCTCCGTTCACAGCAGAAATTCTGGTTGTCCCTGAGTGCTTGGCCTCTGCACTTTTGACTTCATATTAATACTTATTTCCTTAGATAAGTAATACATAATGAAAATTTACCATTCTTGCTCTCACAGCCAGTAGTCCTAACCTGCAATACCTGTTTCATTATGACTACAGTTCCAAGTTTTCTACTATCCTTGACTTGAAACCAGACGCATCCAGCTCCCACACTTTGAAACCATGACTTCAATTAGTATACAAACTTTGCAGCTAATTCTTTCTATTTCATTAGTACTATAGCTGTTTTGGATCAAATCCTTTCATTAACCAAACCTTATTATGTTAATTATGTTGCTACCAGTTTTAGAATATATTTTCCTTTTGCAAAGGGATAAAATACTTCTAGAGTAAATTTTACTTCCCAGTGTCAGTAGGCTCCATAAGATGAAGTCTTACTATGTTCATAGTTCACTTTCTGTGTCTTTGCCATCAGAGAAACAAACCCTTCTCCACACTGACAATGTATCATAAAAAACAAAACAAACAAACAAAAAACCACAAACAAACAAAAAAACCCAAACCTTTAAGGCTGCAAACATTACCAAGTGAAAACAGGAAGATAAATATTTCAAGCAAAAAGGCACTAAAGATGAAAGGTTATTAACATTCTAACAGTAAAAACTCAGACAACTCAATATTTCACTTGGTTTACGACTTTCATCTTGCACCTTGATTTACATCAGGAGCTGTCATAGTGTTGGAGGCATTTATTGTTCAGACTTATTCATATTTGAAAATATGTAAGTATTGCAAAGAACAGTCTACATCTATAATTGCCAAATTCTGAAATGGATCTTTCTTTAACTTAAATCAACATAACAAAGTATGTGTCTATCCACAAAAAAATAATGGGGGTATATATCTATAAAGCAATAGATATATATGTTTCAAGCAAAATAATGCAAGATTATTCATTTTTAGCATATTGTAGAACTCATAGTTAACTGATTTATGCAACACAGGAGAAGGTCGTTATAATCATTTTATATACAGTGATGAAATTTTTCATTCTCCAAGATAGCTGCAAGAATTTTTACAATTTAATCAAAAATAATATGAGGTAGGAACTGTATTTTGCCCACCCTCTTCTCCTCCTACATCAAAACTCTATATACATAAAATGCTTTGTTTTGTGGGTACTGAGATGAAAAATTTCTTTCTCTCTTCCAGAATTTGCATATTATACTAGAGTTTAGGATACAAAAGTTTACTTACAACCAATATTATATATTTTAAAAATTAAGATGTCTCCATATATCTCCTTTTTCCCCCACTCCCCCCCCAAAATAGAGTTTCCCTATTCCTTATAAGAGAGAGGAGAGACATTAATTCTATAGAGATTCGGAGTTTTAATTAAGAGAGAAAAGTTCTGGATGCTTTTTATCTCTGTGTTCCAGAATATTTGTAAATTTATCCCAAAATGACTTAATCTAAATCAAAAATGGAAAAACACACTGATAACAAAAAAGTTTTTGTGTTTGGGTTTGGGGGGATTTTTTGGTTTTGTCTTTTTAATGAATCTATTGCTGCTGAGATGTCCCATTATTTCAGTTCTTTAGAGTGCATCTTTAGAATGAGATCTCAGGCATCCTAAGTGGTAGCAAGCTGAGGAGTTAAGGTTCTTCAGTCCCAAACGTAGTCATCACATCATCTTCTTGGGCAACAATACATCTACATGAAGATTTTGTTGTTTTCATTACTGAAAAGGTAAAAGTCTAGTCTGGGATGACTATCTTAGGTAGTTAAGTCCTACCATAATTCTCATATTTTTTTTCAATACCTACATCTTAATAGTTTTCTCTTAGATATTTTATATTTAATTTTAGTATTGCAATGAAATCATGTTTTCCTAAACATTCAGAAAGCTAAAGAATTGTGTAGTCAATAGGCACAAAGTTATTCAAAAACCTTCTGTTAATGAAAACATGAAATGTAACTAAACTATGATGATGTAGTTGAAAATTTCTGCTTGGTAGACTTATGACATGTCTCATGCATACACCAAGGTATTGTCTTAGGATGCGGTGCTTTGGTGCATTCATTTTCTTCTCTGCATTCCAGAAAATGTTCTAACTCTAGCAGTCATGAGAATACTCTATAGACACTGCAAAACAAGCCCAAAGATAACAGGCACTACACAATAAATTGATACGTTACTGTGAAGTCATGGGAACTAACTCGTGAAGTGACATTAATTGTCTGAATCCTTGCCTGGATTCTTACTTATGCCAAGTGGCCACATATGCTCTTGAATAACACTAGAAAATCTTTGTTCTCAATTTAGGCTTAAATCTTAAACCATCTGTGAGAATAAACAATTTTTTTGGTTTGCCCACTTGTTTTTTACCCCCCACCTTTTGTTTTTTACCCCCCACCTTTTGTTTTTTACCCCCCACCTTTTGTTTTTTACCCCCCACCTTTTTTTACCTTTTTTGTTGCTTCTTGTTNAGATGTCTCCATATATCTCCTTTTTCCCCCGCTCCCCCCCCCAAAATAGAGTTTCCCTATTCCTTATAAGAGAGAGGAGAGACATTAATTCTATAGAGATTCGGAGTTTTAATTAAGAGAGAAAAGTTCTGGATGCTTTTTATCTCTGTGTTCCAGAATATTTGTAAATTTATCCCAAAATGACTTAATCTAAATCAAAAATGGAAAAACACACTGATAACAAAAAAGTTTTTGTGTTTGTGTTTGGGGGGATTTTTTGGTTTTGTCTTTTTAATGAATCTATTGCTGCTGAGATGTCCCATTATTTCAGTTCTTTAGAGTGCATCTTTAGAATGAGATCTCAGGCATCCTAAGTGGTAGCAAGCTGAGGAGTTAAGGTTCTTCAGTCCCAAACGTAGTCATCACATCATCTTCTTGGGCAACAATACATCTACATGAAGATTTTGTTGTTTTCATTACTGAAAAGGTAAAAGTCTAGTCTGGGATGACTATCTTAGGTAGTTAAGTCCTACCATAATTCTCATATTTTTTTTCAATACCTACATCTTAATAGTTTTCTCTTAGATATTTTATATTTAATTTTAGTATTGCAATGAAATCATGTTTTCCTAAACATTCAGAAAGCTAAAGAATTGTGTAGTCAATAGGCACAAAGTTATTCAAAAACCTTCTGTTAATGAAAACATGAAATGTAACTAAACTATGATGATGTAGTTGAAAATTTCTGCTTGGTAGACTTATGACATGTCTCATGCATACACCAAGGTATTGTCTTAGGATGCGGTGCTTTGGTGCATTCATTTTCTTCTCTGCATTCCAGAAAATGTTCTAACTCTAGCAGTCATGAGAATACTCTATAGACACTGCAAAACAAGCCCAAAGATAACAGGCACTACACAATAAATTGATACGTTACTGTGAAGTCATGGGAACTAACTCGTGAAGTGACATTAATTGTCTGAATCCTTGCCTGGATTCTTACTTATGCCAAGTGGCCACATATGCTCTTGAATAACACTAGAAAATCTTTGTTCTCAATTTAGGCTTAAATCTTAAACCATCTGTGAGAATAAACAATTTTTTTGGTTTGCCCACTTGTTTTTTACCCCCCACCTTTTGTTTTTTACCCCCCACCTTTTGTTTTTTACCCCCCACCTTTTGTTTTTTACCCCCCACCTTTTTTTACCTTTTTTGTTGCTTCTTGTTGNCCCCACCTTTTGTTTTTTACCCCCCACCTTTTTTTACCTTTTTTGTTGCTTCTTGTTGCTTCTTTTTCTTTCTTTTTTTTTACCCCCCTTTTTTTGTCTTGACAATATCAGTCTGGTCAAGAAGGTTGGAAATAGGTTGGAAATAATACATTTTAACTGTCAGAGCAGAGCAATTAATTAAACAGCCCTGAATACGAGTAACATCACCAAAGAAATTGAATAATTTTTAAATGGAACTCGAACGTTTTTTGTATCATATCATAATACTATTCCTAATGAGCTGGGAATTACCTTCCAGCCCTATGCTTCTAATTGTACTACTATCCACCCAAAATATATTTTATATATTTATGTCAAATTTGCAAAAAAACCCTAGAAAATACAGATAGAGAAATTCTCTGAAAAAGAAAGAAGTATACATAACTTCTAAGAAGAAAAGCAAGCATGAAGTCTCTCAGTGGTATTAAATATAATGCATAACCAGATACATTTTTCTTGATGAAAAATCTCAAGAAATTTGAAAGCTGCAAATCATAATCTCAGACTTGACACAATACAGAAGACTGACAGCAGTCTTCAATTAGTACAACAGAAAAATTACTGGAGCTGTATGCCTTCTGAAACAGCACTAATAATTAAAACCTTTCTGTAGGTAACAAATGTTCCTTTGTACTTTACTGTCACAACATTGAAACTGTCTGTTCTTTGCCTGTACACAGTTGCTTTGTAGTGAAACCAAAGCCAAAGACCAAATAAATGTCACAGCTCAAATTGACTCACAGAAATAATATATGTATCTCTTTCTCCATTGCCGTTTTCAGTTGATGAGACACTGTCTGCTGGCAGAATTCCTTCGCGCATTATTTCTTAAACACATTACTTCAAAGTTATTGAATTTTATCTTATTTCTATTTCTCTGTTGTTCAAAGCAATCCAGTGTTCTCTGCATATTTTATTCCTTTCCTGTGATCATAATGACTCCCAAATATTATGCTATCACTGATAGCACAATATCACTGATTTGGTGTTCAAACCTTTTTGTTAGAAGTCATCAATTAAATTATGGCTTGTTCCCTATTTAGACCCTTGTGTTCCTCCCCTAATAAACTGTCTCCAGTTGTATTTCCTCTTTCAACACTAATGTCTTGTTTTTTACTGATATTTCTCACCTTACAAACTTTGTGCTGATACTCTTAAGTTTTATGCAAAACTGGAGTAGCTAGACAATAGTAATAATAATAATAATAATTGAATTTTATATCTTTTGTGATGGAACAAGTGATAGTAGCCATGAAGAGCCATCTATTTAAAGACTGCAGAAAGAATGTGAGAATATTTAGCTGAAAACTAAAGTGAAAGTGGAAAGAAAATATCTTTTGAGTAATGTTCAAGATTCATGAGAGCAATCTTTGATGTCCAAGTATTAGGCACTTTTCTCATCTGAAAAATTCCTATGGCATATGCTTTTCTTCACATCTTAAAATTGTCTCCAGAAATTAGTTTAATCTTCCGTGTGCCTGGAAAAATAGTTTATCAATTTAAAAATATTTGCTTCTGAGGAGAGATTAAGATCCTAAGTTTTAAAGGAAGCCCATGGATTTGCATAGTGATCTATGCAGGTCTAACATAAATTTCCGGATTTTAACTTCAATTTTTTATCCTGAAAAAGAGAAGATATGTATTACTCATATTTAAAGCCATTTAGTAGGTGGATGTTAAATAAGTAGATGGACATTTGTAACAAGAATCCATACTGGAGCATCTAAATAAGAAGCCTAATTTTTCAGAATGCCACTCAAAATTCTCATTTCAATCAAAACCTACAACTGTTCAGGACATCTGGATATAACCAACTAAAAACAGCTTTTCAAATTCAGCTTTTTGGCAAAATCCAGATTATCTAGAGCTGCGAAGCAGGTTTGTAAGGGGTGAAAAAATAACAAAATGCTGTCTTCATGTATATCTTCAATTTCCAATCTACAGTCTGTACATTAGGTTAAAAAAAAAAAAACTAAAATGGCACTTGGTGAGCTTGTAAACAGATTTTAGTATTTTCTATATGTTGGCATATTAATACACTTACTGAATCAAGTAGCTAATATTTATGTCCAAATGTCAAGGGGTTACCAGCATTGCACAAAGTATTTTTAAGGAAATTTATTTATATGAAGCATAAGTTTTTAGTTGATATTTAGGACATTTTTTTTCATATATTTCCTTTGAATTTACATCTCAGTTACGTTATGCTTAAAACTTAATTGCGTCACAATGCAGGTAAATAATCAGTGATCAAAAAACACATCACTATGTTCTGCAGCAGAGGTCCTCCTGTGTTCACATGTGCAGAGAGCTGTTTGCTTATTACCACACTGCATTCAAATCACATGAATATTCACTAAGGACTTTTTTTTTTCCTCCCCCCAGTAAACAATTGCTGCAGTTGCCACAGAAACAATCTACTATCACGGGCAGTGGACAAGATAATTTGTGTGACTGAAAACAATGGGTATACTTACTACTACTCATCAGGGAATCTATTCAGGACTAGGTATTTAATCTGAAAACTTCTGGAGATTCATCATATACTTTTATAACCAGAAAGGGTGAATCTTTCTACTATATCAAGATAGATTATGGCTAAATGTTACTGTCCTTTACCATATATAAAATTCACAAATAGATTTTCAAATACAAAATTGACTTTCAGATTATAGGAACAGAACTGGAAAGGACAACTTGGTGACAGAATCCAGACTCTTAGATATACAGGTAGCCATGTTACATCATCCCTCTCATTAAAAAAATCAAGGTTATCTTAAAACCTTTGTTTAAAAATGCCATTATTTTTGGGTTGGTTTTCTCATTACCTCTGTTGAATAGCTGCATCAGAAACCAACTTACTTTTCCATTTTCCAGTGTCTTTTATTCATTTTTATTTTATTTCCATTTGCTTTTCTGCTCATGCTGTTGGCTAAGCATGAATATTTCTTCTGACTTACTTCTTTAATTCCCCTTTTATTTTCAGTTTTACTAGGTTAAACAAGACACTGTTATAGGCCCTGCTTTTATTTAATTTCCAATATTGTATAATTATCCAGTGAATTCATGTTTCTCACAGATGGACATCAGATATTACCCATGATTATACATACATACACATTTTTTTATTGAGTGTTAACGTACCTTATGCACTGGTAGTCCCTGCTGAACTAAAATTCGTGTATCAATTGCTGCAAGTGCATTCAGGCAAATTCATAGTTGAATCAACTGTAGGTTTTGGTTTTTTCTTAAGGAGAGTAAATTCAGGTCCAAAGTTATAATATTTTTGTCAATGGAGTTTATTTTCTAAGACTTGTTGTGTTAAGGTAGCCATAGTAATATTTTATCACTTATCTTCAAACACTGAGTTCTACTAAAGCTGATAACATGGTGTATAAAGCATCAAGTAACTGCAGTTTATAAAATGTAGCACTTGTTCTGTCTGGAAATGACAGAATGCAGTAATGGCAATCTCTTTTTTTTTTTTTTTTTTTTCTTCTTCCTTTTTCATCAGTAGGAAGTGCTGGGTGTTGTTCCATATTATTCTTATAACAGTGAAAGAGACAACTTATTTTGTTAGTTATAGCACAGTAATTGCATGTCAAGAATATAATGCTTCATATGTAGATTGCCTTGAGATTTGAAGGGTAATAATATGAAACACTGCCAAAAAGCAAGACAGTGAAAATGAAGCTGTGTTCTGGTTTTCAAAGTAGGTAATGTTAAATTAAACACTTGCATACAGTACCTAATGCAACTACAAGTGCTATTTGTAAGAATTTTATACTTCTGAGCAGCTGGTTTTATAACTGTTGCTTCATCGTTTATGTACTGGATAACCTGTCAGAGTTTTCCAGATCCTCTTTGCAGTGAAGTAGAAAAGTAATGTTTATTTTTGAGGTTACTGAAGCATTGTGGTATCTACAAGGGCATACAGAAATGGAAAAACAGCTCAATATCAGTAATTTACTGCCTCTTTCTAAAAATGATTCAGTCCATTTTTAAAATACAGTTAGATTTAAATACTAAAAAAAAAAAAAATTCTGCAAACAGGAAAGAACTTGATTTCTGTAATGGTACTTGCATTCTTTTCCTTTATCACAAAAACAGCTATATGTTTTATATGTTTCAAATATGTAAAATATCTGAAAGCTTTATGTACTAATACTGAATATAAAGCTCCCCTGTGCCTTTCATAAAACCGCTGTAAATCCCACAGATAACTGAATCACTCCAATTTAATGACTGATGCATGGCTGGTGTTTCCAGTTGTCCAAAAGATATATCGACAATATGCTGTTGCTGCTACCTCCTAGCCCGGTTCTTGTACTCAGGGTAGGAAATGCGTCCATGCCACCCACTCTAGGTGCTCAGCTCTGGGAGAGAACAAGAATTCATGGACCTGACAGGTTCAGTGTTTTCTCTGTGAGTAAGTTGTTATTTAACCTGTTCAGTTCTGCCCCAGGCTGACATCCCTTCATGCCATGTGGGGAGGCTACTCACCTAAGAGACCTCCTTTCCAGAGAGCAGATGCCGAAGTCTCTTTACCATATATCCCATTTTCTAAGTGGTTTTGTCCTGCAGTTTCTGTCTTTCTCCTGAGTCCTTTATCCAGTGTGGTGTTGCAGCTGTCTCAGAAATAAGCTTCTTTAACTTTTTATGCCACTAAAAATAACATGAAATGTGTAATCAGTGTAAGACCAAAGTTAAAGTAAGTATCAGTAAGTTGAATGTTCCAATTTTCCTTTTGTTTCCAACCTTCTAAAGTGCCACTTTGTTTAATAAAGCAAGGAGAGCTTGAAGTTAAAAAAAATTTAATCTGTTTTTCCAGCATGTAACATACAATATCTTTTTAAGGAGCTAATAAATATTTGATAACTAAAAGCCTTAAATTGTTTTGCTAAATGTTAAAACTGACCTTGGTTATAGATTATTTAAATGATCAGTGGTGAGATGTAAATAATTACAGGAGGATCATTTATGGATGCTGTAAATTATAGTGTAGCATTTTTAAAAAGGAAAAGAAAAAAAAGTTTTCCTTATTTATTTTCCTCCTTGTCTATTCCCCCTGCTCCCACTAGCTTTTCCACTTTATTTTATTTTTTTGCCACTTGACTGCATCCAAGGTCAGGCTGAATGAGAGACAATCTTAAAACAGATAAGAGATGACAGAGAATGCATTCAAAACTAAACAATGCAATAATCTGATAGTGGCAGTAAAGGAGATGTTACCAAACCAGACGTTTATGCTGTAAGTAATCATTTTTTCTCTGTAACTTCAACCTCTACCAAATACCTAATAAATATTAAGAGGATATGAATTGGAAGAAAAGATAAAAAATGAAATTAATTCTAGGGTTTAACAAATTGTTTAAAATGAAATGATGTGCCAATCCATCAGTTAGCTCCGTGATTTAATTCACTGGCTAAACTGCTCCATTATAAGAGATATCACTAAATTGAGTATTGCTTTCATGGACATATGTATTTACTTTTAATGAAGAAATTGTTGTACAAGCCAATATGTGATCCTAAGTTAAAAAATAATGATGTCTTCAGAAATTTTGATTGGAAAAAATAAGCAACTTTCTTGGTAAAACTCCCATTTCTCCCCCCAAAAAAACTTAAATAATGATTTTAAAAAAACATTAATGGAGTTGCATAACAGTTTGATAGACTGTGAGTGGTTGCTAGAAAATTATTTGTGAGTTAACGTTATTCCAACATGGTTTTATTTACATGATCCATTTTATTCCAGTGCACAGAACAGACATGCAATAAGGCAGAACTGCGGAGGGTATGGGTATCATATTACTGATATTTTCTAACTTATAAACGTTTGCCTTGGCTGCCTAATGTTCCTATTTATTTTGAGTAATTAGCAAATAATTTAGTGTAAGCAAGGCATAAATAGAGGCTGAACATAAAGTCTCTCTGACAGTGTAAAGCCTTTTTAAAACTGCAGATAGATGGGAGAAGCTCACCCAACAGGTATTCCTTCCCAGGAGGTTCGCACTGCTGTGGCCTCAGAGAGAATCACACTGGCTTACTTTGGAGGTAAAAAAATGGGGACTAATTAGCCCTACTGGAAAAAGTTTGAAAAGCAAAGCTAATTAGTAGGTAAAGCGTGGAGCTAATTACTGATATTGCTTCAAGTTTTGCAGACTACTTTGTTCATAGCTAGCTTGGCAGTAGTGGACTGTACTATGTACATTATGCTAAACAGCTGTGAATGTAGGTTCTGTGGAGCTGTTTCTTTTTTTTTTTTTACTTTCAGTTCTGTGTTATAAATGTCACACAATACGCTCACCTATTTGTACTGTCAGAGCTCCTGACTTTATTATCAGTAACACCACAAGTCACCTTTTTAAAGATGGGGGTTTAACTTCATGAGGTTCAAATGGACAAAGGGGAGGACAGAGCATACATGCCCTCTAGTTTTGGTTAAATCAGAGTTAGATTGGCTTTTTTACTGTTGCAGATGCTTATAATTCATAAAATTATGATTAGTTTCCACTTCAAGCATCAGCACATGTAAGTGTCTATCTGTATCTGATACTGATGGAGGGAGTAAAACATTTTAACAGATAACCATCATGTCCATGCAGCATTTGTATTCCAGCAAATATGTCGCACTGTAAACGGATCGTAAAGTCTTCCTTTTATTTTATTTCGGTTTATTGTGGAACAGAATTTGGATGTGACTTTCTTTTTTCATTTTAATATGTTTCTGTGTGGTTTTTTTCTCTTAATGACTATTATAAAATAAAGAAAGCACGTTTCTCTTTAACAGATGAGACACAACTATCTGTGTAATTTTATTAAAGATACTCTAGAATTTTGGCAAGGAAATTCTATGCGTTCATTATTATTTGTTTTAATTAGTCAGTAGTAACTGATGACAGAATACACCAGTCAAGGTGTTGAGTGAAGGTTACGGTCTGTCCTGCGTGAATACTATGAGTTAGATTTCACTTCTGTCTTTCTTGGATTTTATACAGTTACAACTTAATTGAAAATAAATGCAGTGGGGTTGCATGGGTGTAATACAAGTATAATAAGATAGCAAAATAGTCTTGTAAGTACTAGATATTCCCAGAAAGCTTTTTAACAGATGCTGTGGTGTTGGTTTTAAAGAGGTTCTTGATGAAATCTACTAAACACCATTATTTATAACACTTCTTAAGCACAGTTTGGTGGTCCCCTCAGGGATGCATCTTGACTAGCAAAGTACAACAATATAGGTTGCAGCAGGTACTTCTAAACATCATGCCTGACAGCTTGACAATAAAACAAGCACAATATTTAAGTGTTTCATACTCCAGAGGGATGGGATGAGCTGCTTTCAAAACTCAATGTTCATGTTCCATTGCAAAATATGTACATGCATCCATGCATAAGCAAAGGCAGACAATAGGTACTCAGTATCAACTAAGTGCTGTTATCCTCAGAATATTTCTCTTTCAAATTTCTCTTTCTTTTCCAGACTGGGATTATGGCCCTTTGCAGAGGCTTACATCTTCTTGCAGTTTACAGTGTATCGCATGGTCTTTGGAGACTGACCTGCGCTTGCTCCTCCTGGGCTTTACAGTAAATGGATGAATGCCAGCACGGATCTGAAGGCAGCGTGCCTGAGTTAATACCATAATCTCTGCTGGGAGCACAGCGGGTTTGGATTGGAGCTGGTGGGCGCCCAGCCAGCTGGAAGGGAAGATGGAGCAAGGGCAGGTCTGTCTGCCAAAGATAGTGATGGCAAACCTGTGGGCTAAAAATTGCTTGGTCCAGATAGACACCTCAGGATTTAAAATTATCTGAGTGTATTCGGAGCCCAAAATTAGGACTGCAGCCCTTGTTCAAGCAATATTTAAGTGCAAGCTTTAGGTCTGCCATCAGCCAGGAGCATGTAAATTTTGCAGACTGATGTTAGGCAAGAAGACTTGATAATTTAATCAGTGTTATTTGGGGAGCTTTACATTTTCAAATCTAAGTTGGTATGATTTTTTTATATATCCCCAAGAAGAGAGAACAGCTTTACTCTGGCTTGTCCGTTGTCCAAAAGGAGAAATGGGAAGCAATTCATTATATCCACTTTGCAGTAGGCTTGATGACTACACAGGGGACACACCAAAGTGAAATTAGGATATTTACTTTGTTATCTGATTTTTAAAAAGAGAATAAAAGGAATCCTTTAAGATCAAGTCAGGAAACTGAATCTTACTAACACAAGTGTTGTTTTGAGTGGGGTTATTTAAACAACAACAACAAAAAAAAGGTTAGAAGATATCAGTGGAGGTAGGAAACTGGTCAATTGTGCCTTGACCTAGGAACATGACTAGGGATGGATAAGTTGAGAGACTCAGTCTCTTTTTAAAGCAGATAAACAACTGTTGTCCAACACAGAACAAAAAATTAAATATCCTTTTATTCTGTTTAATTGGCTATGATAACTTGAACCATCCCTTGCTAGCTTATGAAGACAATTTAACACACTTATGTGCATTAAATGGTCAAGTGAAAAATGTGTGTAAAAATATTTTAAAGATTCTAACAGTTGGTCTTTATTAGGCTGCTGCAAATTAAGAATATTAACATAAAATCAACAGCACTATATTTTTGTTTTTCCTTTGTTGGAAACAAGTTACTGTATTTCAATAAAACTGTCTGGAAGTGAGAGCAGATCAAATCTAACATTGCACGTCATCTGAGTTTGCAGCATTCAAACTACCTGTTCAATATAATAGCTGCAGCTCCAAAGAAAATACTGAATATTTTTAGACGTACAGAACACTTTAACATTTTATCTGAAAGATTTTTCTTAAAACTACTCTGTCTTTAATGTAAGACAATGGTTTATGGACAAAAGAGCTTCCTATATGTTCACGTGCATGTGTGCACACACTCGCACACAACTATATTTCTTAAAAAACTTTTCTCCAAAGTCAATGACAGCATCAGAATACTGACAGATAATGACAGGGGATACAGTACATCAACTTTTCTGTCAGTACAGTGGAGAGCTATGCTATAGCTATGCTATAGACTGATTGCAGCAACTTAAGTAATTACTATGTGTTGTGTAGTGGTGTAGGCTTGCAATGGAAAAAAGTATTCGGTAAAAGTGAATAACCTGTGCATGAAACGCAAGTATATATGGAAGGAAGGAAAAGCATAGTAAAATGCCCCACATAAAACATAAAAATAATTTCAAAAAAAACTCAGAAAGCAAGTGCAATAAGCTTTCAAAGAACGCTGGGGACAGGGGTAAATATTTGTTTTACATAAATCAGACTGGAATATTCTAAAGTTTTTCTAGCTTGGGTGTGTCTTTAATGACTCTATTGCCAAGAACTTGGCTTTAAGAGGAAAGGAATATTTTACAGAAGGAATGTGACATCAAAAATTTAAATAAGGATGGGAAAACTGTTTTCTCACAATCAAAAATAGATCAAGAATAGATTTTTAATGGAGGTCATCTTACCTTTTAGTATTCAGACCACTGCATAAAATATGATATTACCTAATGACAGTATAATGACAGTGGTATATCTCATGGGTACATTTAAATGACATACTACTGTTAAGGCTTTAGAACATGAATTTGACTAATCTGCATATAAATCAGAAAAACGTGTTCAAGTTACTACAATTTCAGTGACAGAATACTGAACTAAACTGCATATTTTATACAAAAAGGACTTTCTCACTTCATATCTATATAAAATGAAAGCTTTAGATGGCTTTTCTGCCTTGTCATATAAAGAGATATGGGGCTGAAAACAACATTCTGATTGCCATGTTATAGGAGTAATTATATCAACAAATAAAAAGTTATAAAGATCTGATATTTTTGAATATAAAGCTTAGCTCTTGTTCTGCAGCAAGGATGGATTCTGTACCCGGTTTTAGAGGTATGGAATTTCAAATTGTTGGACTGGATTAAAGACAAATACTAGTATATATAGTTTTATGATGAGGTGTAGATCTTGTGTTTTTACTGCTACTGTTAGCTTAAATCTTACTTAACTTGTTCCTTAATGATCTGGAAAAAAGCAGAAATAACCATTATATTTCATTCTTGGATCTTAAAAAAACAAAACAAAACAAAAAAACCCACCATGGGAATACAGAAATGCCAAATTAAAGTGTAAGTTTGGGAGAGATTATTTTTTATTTGCAAATTGTAACAATTATTTTACTACTGTGGGAGCATCCTTAAAGAAATAATAATAATGTCTCTGTATTTGGGCAATAAAATAAAAAGAATGTAGAGCATTTAAAGCTCATACATAATTTTAAATATTGGAGAGTGGTCCCCATGAATGGGGGCCAAAGTGGGGGACAATCACACTTGGCAACCATTTGTTGTGAGAAATAACCTGTGAAAGAATAGCTTAAAGTAAAGACAATGCTCAAATAAGGAGATGTGAGCTTACGATAGGACATAAAATGTGATTTAGGGAAAAAGCATGCCTGGGTGAGTAAGGAGATGTCTTGGGGAAAACAGCCCTTCTCTGAGAAGTCCCACACAGATGTGGCACACAGTTTTGGACTTATTTACCATCTTAAAAATGATGACATATATTTGAAACAGCAGAA
Organism: Pelecanoides urinatrix; assembly: GCA_013400755.1. Taxonomy (NCBI): domain Eukaryota; kingdom Metazoa; phylum Chordata; class Aves; order Procellariiformes; family Procellariidae; genus Pelecanoides; species Pelecanoides urinatrix. Next base: position 36,615 of record VZTQ01004344.1, read on the forward strand.
GTTCACACAGGGCTAAAATCGTGGTTCTATCAAGAGAAATCTACAGATCTGAATATTCTCTAGTAGCAGCGTTTAACACTTCTGCAAGTATTGTACTTGCAGTGCCAGCATCCCAAAAGAAATGTAACCAAAATTTATCAGCAGATCTGACAAGCTGAGGCTACAAGAAAAATTACAGTGATTTAAAGTTGTATTTCACAATGTTGGTATCTACTTTTTAAAGACAAGCAAATGCTGGAAGTCTCATATTTTGAAACTTTTGGAAACTAGGAGTTCAGTCTTCTGAAGAGATGAGAAGTTATTGCTTCAGCCTGTCTGCATCATCTGGGGGGCTCTTGTTAGTCAGTCCAAAATTGAAACACATATCCAGAAATTGTATGGAAGTTAAATCAAGTCAAATTACATTTTGATTCATTTGCTGTTAAATCAAACCTTAAATTAAATAAAACTGAGAGGCAACTTGACAATGGTCTCATATATCTGAAAAGACTAATAAAAGGGAACAAGGGTCTTTAAGCATCGATCAGCACTCGCCGCCTTTTTGAAGAATTGTCAGCCAACGGTTCATTATTGATGGTACTTCATCCTACTGCCAGACTCAGGTGAAATGTTATATGAATTAAGACAGGTAAGAGTGTTCCCTTTTCTTTCAGGTTATGTTAATCATTCAAATAGATGACATATCTGTTGACAATTAAATCAGATGTTTCGAATAAGGTGAATGCCTTATGACCAAGATACCCGCGTTGTAACAGCCATAGAAACATACAAGACTTGAGTATAAATATCCATACCCGTCTGCAAACCAAACCAAAAATTTGGCAGCAGACCACATTTGTACATAGAGCAATGAAATCCATTTAATGATTTACTCTTTACAGTGGATTCTCTGTGTGGTAGAAATACTTTAGTCTGTAGAATCATTTCCCCTTTATAAAGAGTGTAAGTGTTGCATGGCAATAGTCAGAACAGAATATTAAAAATGCAGTTACATACTGCTGTGTACTGAAGAGTGCATGCTTGCAAGGTTACATGACCAATCACATCATAACAGACTTTTGTATTCCCATAGGACATCTGTGACAACTTCTGCACTATATTTGGGAGTGCCTTCCAAGGAGTTTTACAAAGATTTCTATGGAAGCTTTGCATCCTTTTGCTGTCCTGCACTATGAGACAGATCTCATTTGCACGGAGAGATGGAATTTTGTGGAACACACAAAAGAACCTAGGTCAGAGCAATCTCATTGTGTGGTATCTTCCTTTCATTCTTTTATTTCCATACTGTTCTTTTTTTTCATGTATGTATAAGACAGTCTGATTTTAATTCAAGGAGAAACTCTTCAGTAAACTTGTGGCTTACTGGGCATAGTCCAAGATAAAATAATATTTGATATTAAGTGTAGCCATTGAGAAATACAGGCATTTTAAAAATTATAGATGACAAGGAGTTACAGACTGTCTAACTTCAGGTACAGGCAGCAAACAGTTTCCTAGGGGGATTAAATGATCAATATGGAAATAGATTTTATGGTATGTAAAAATGGTATGTAAAAAGGTTCAAATAATTTCTTTGAAATTCTGTTATGCAGAGGGAATTGAAAAAGGGGATGGACTGGGAAAAAAACCCTAATTCTAAAAGCTGTGATACACTAAATGTTTGGTAAATTCAATGTATAAACAAAATGGATACATTTGAAAGTAAAAATTGTTATGATTCACCTAGTCATATGAAAAACAAACCTCTTGTCTAAAACGACAATAAAGGGACCACAATTTTTATGCTTGCTAAATTTCTTCTGAAACTTCTGGCAATGGCTTTTGAATGTTACTACAAAGAAGCTTTCTGTATGAAACAGGAGATAGCAAAACTAAGAATCAGTTCAAAAGTTTTTTAGTAATAGCAAAAGTGGTTCAACATGACGAAATAGGATAGAAAGACGGAGTCATGACTCAAAGTTTGAGTTGGTGCTATCAGAGAACCTTGTCTCACATGTTAGGGAGGTGGACTCAGAATGCAATATTTCTATTTTTGCTTCAAATGCACTCAGGGTGACAGGCTGTTACCTTAGTTTGTATTAGAGCACTTTAGATTTTGTAGAATATAGCTAGGTTAATATGTTTTTTGATTTCTGCTTCTGAATGGAGTAGTTTCTGAGAGGCAATTTTAAGTTCACATTTGTAAGTTTTATTATGTAAAGTAGTAATGCTGGATCCCACGTAATTCCTGGGTGACTTAAACTAAAGTACTTATTTCTACTGCGACCAGATGAGTGCCTGGAGGGTTGCACATTCTCTGTCATGTGTCGCACAACTCTGTGCCAAAAGAGTCCTTCCTACATATAGGAAGAGGAGGAAAGAAAAGGGAGAGAAACACATCTGCTGGGAAGGAGAGGAAGGAAAGCTTGTTCTATCTCATTTGACTTGTCAAGCAGAGCTGACTTGGCAAAGAAAGGACAGTGCAGTACAAGGTCATTAAGACAAGGAAACCTTGCTTGAAGTGTAAGCAATTCTAAAATTCATCAGGGAAACAAAGCAATTATACTAGAAAGTAGAATGTCAGCCCCAAAACTGGGAATCCATTGCCAGGAGGTGGGAAGCAGATCAGGTCCTGTGTAACTGAGAGGGGAAGCGTGGGCAAGACTTTCCATAACCTCCCCTGTGCCAAATCATTTGTTTTTCATGGTGTGCCCACAACCATGCCCTGACTACATTCTTACATGAGTCCAAGGCCTAAAGTGAGCCAGCAGGATTTTCCCCATGGTTAAGCTTCAAGGCTAGCTAAGTAGGAAGGCAGGCCATTTCACATTTTCCCTTTCTCCTGCCACATTCTAGTTCCAATATTACAATCACAGGTGCAGAGAGATTAAGACTGGAAGTGTTTGTTAGATCAACCAGTCTGGATTTGCGTATCTTAGACTGTTTAAGTTTCACAAGATATTTTACAGCCCAATAAATTTTTTGTACTTGACCAAAATGATCTTTCAGAAGAGCAGCCAAGCTGAGGAGATGAAGAAACCAAATTTATTGTTCTAATAGTAGAAGCATTCCTACATTTTCCTGAAAAAAAAGTCCCTGCATTTCTCCAGCTTCAGCTTCAGCAATTTGTTCTTGTTGTTCCGTAGAAACAGAAGCCAGACAGTATTTAATTTAGGCTGTTCTTTTTTTCCTCTGAAGTGATACGCTGCAAGTAGGTCTCCTTTCAGTCCTCTCTTCAGAAGTTAAATGCGTTCCTGTCTTTAAACATTTGTCTTTGAGCCATGGACTTTATTTGAGAGCCAATTCTCTGTACTTCATAACTCCTAAACTCTATATCTTGCTGCCTATTTAACCTGTTTCCTTCATTTTTTCTAAATTCTAAATGGTATATACTGTTCTCTACTCTACCAGGATAGGTCTTGAGGTCAAAGTATTTCCCTTTATTGAATGTGGAAACTTGGGTTTGGGCAGGTAAAACCATTCTTAAAATATTGTTGTTTTCCAGTTTTCATTTCTATCTAGTCCTTTCACTTGATTGATTGCAGATTGAAAGGTAAAAAATAACAAAACAATCAAAATACAAAGGAGAACCTCTCCCCTCTCCTTTTTCAGATAAAAGGAAGCAGTCAATATAAAGTTAAATCAAAAAATCAGGCTATATAAATACATGTAGCATTAGACAGAGAAAAAAGAACAGTATGTTAAGAAGTACATAGATTGAGTGTGGATTGTAAATTTTCTCCCAGCAGGTTTGCATAGGTTCTCATGTCTTCCATAGAAAAGATAATCACGTTCTAGGTTTTAAGTGAGGTTAAAAATGGATAAAATAAAAAAATTGATAACAATTAAAAATTTATTACAAAAATGGTTACGATATGAGAAAAAGAATTCTGATGGGGAAAAAAAATGTAAAAGTTAATATACTAAGTCTCATGGTACTCCAACAAGTGCTGATATTTTCACTTAATTTCCAAGTCATTAATACAAGCCTCATTCCTGGCACACCCCACAGTCTTTTCCTGCTCCTACTTCAATTACTACCTAACAGTTCTCCCATGTGTGGAAAACAACTTCATGGCCTAAGAGCAGAAGTAGTAGCTGAGGTGGGGTCTCAAGCAGAGGCAAATGTGAGAAGGAGACCCCAGAGACGCTACCAGCTGTCACTGTTCAAAGGGCAGGAGAGGGCTGTGAGCACAGGAACTGGCAGAAAATGGCAGATTTCCCTGAACAGAAATCTTTAGGTTCAAAGACTTTCATCAAGACAAACAAGTTATGAAGAAAGGGATGACCATAGCCTGACCTCATCAAAGAGGGAACTATTGTCTTTCCAACTGGAAAAGTGGGGAGAGAGGAATAAGTCACTGAATCAAAAAGAAGACAGCATGGACAGAACAGAGCTAAAAGATATTCTGTATGACTTTGAAAGAAATGCCATGTCCTAAGAAACATGCTAGGTTTTTTTTCTTTAAAGGAACTGAAAATAGAGCTGACGAGAGTAAATTTATAATACCTAGGTTCTGAGAGTGAAATACATCACAGCACCAAATATGAATCCACAGGGTCAGCAGTAAGGTGTCATCCAAGGGAGTTCAACCAAAGACAAATGGCACTTCTGAAAGAAAACATATTGAGATGGAGAGAGAGGATAAGCACTATGCAACAAGCCTCAGTATTATGACCAGCTTGTTCGCTGAAGTAGAGTCATAGAGTAAGATAAAGACAACTGCATGTTGTTGTAAAACATGCATATAAAATTGAAATAAGATTGGAAAAATAAGTAGAAAATAAATGATGATAATATTTGTAAAATATTTGGCTAAAGAGTTGAAATTTACTTCCTGATGGAAATTCTCAAAAAATACTCTTACATTCCAGAATAAAAAGAGTACATTCTGATTCTTTCCATGAAAGAAAATCCTAGATATTTAAGATTTAGGTCAAGGTGATTACCAAATACAGAAAAAAATGCACCAAAAATATTTTCTTTTGCAAGTGTTTCAATTACATTGCCCTCAGGAGCCAAGGACCACTGAACCTTGGCTTAAGCTGATGAATTTTACTTTACATTGAGATGAGCACAGCTTCATTTGATCTGCATTTTCATGTGATAACTACATAGTGACCTTCTCAAATGGATGAAACTAAATTATGTGATAATATCCCATGTGACTCTTTAAATTTCTCTTACCCTCTACATTTGTAATTTGCTCATAGTAACAAAAACTAGGAAAGTTCCAATGCTGAAGCCTATTCTTTATGAGGGACTTGTTGAAGGATTTATCTGAAATTGAAGTGATTGTAGAACAGATTATGGAACTTATTGACACAATGAACAATTAGAAATTACCAGGAACATATGGAATTCATCCAGTAAATGAACAGAGGGATGAAATAGCAAAGTTACTATAAGGGGTTTGTAACATCTCATTTGAAAATCTTTTTGGTAACTGAAAATCGAAAGACGATGTGAATGGCATAAATATAAGAGTTTCAAGGGGGACCTGGAGACCAACAAAGCTTAAGGCCTTACCATCCATGCCAGGCTAAAGAGTAAAAATTATCTTAAAGCAATAGGCTTTTGAGATCGTCTCTTTCCAATGACTTCTAAGAAATTAAGCTGTTATAGTATAAAAGGGAAGGGCATTGTTTGTATGCTAATCTTACTTTTATTCATTTTTAGACATTTACAACTAGCTACTGTTGGTGACATGGTTCTGGGCTACATGTAGAAATGACTGTGTCCTTATTCTCATGTGCTTTTCTGCCACTATTTGCTTTGTTAACTTCATCATGTCTCTTATCTCCCTGTGCCTGCCCTGCTAAGTTGCATAACATATATAAATGAGTTAGTTATTGTTTCTACTGATTTGAAAGGAACAGCAAGTTCTTAAGTGAGGTGAACATATACTATCTGGGCCATATTAAACTTTCCTCCTACATTATCCCAATTTACATTTACAAATCTGGTCATGGATGCCTGAAGACCAAACCTTGCAAAACCTTTTCTTTTTTTTTTTGTTTTGTTTTTATTAGTAGAAATGTAAATAACTTCTCACTAAAACTGGAGATGGTACAGGGAAATTTAAAAATATTAGACTATTCTTGGGGAAATTCTTCTGAAACATTCTGCAATTATGTGATTTTCAAGGTAGAATCAAACTTCTAAATTATCTTTACAACTTGTAGATAAGACAGGTTCAGCAAAGGTGAGTTTTGCCCTCCAGTCACCCATTCATATTCATTCAGTGTGCATAATACTGAATGAGCTCCAGAAGACTAGAAAAAAATATCTTAGTGTCACATACTAATTGAGAATCAGGTTTTGGTTCAGTATTAGTAAATTAAATTACATGGGATTTGTTGTTCTTGTAGTTACTTGTATATACTTTAAGGAACATGCTTTTTCTGTTCACTGTAGCCACTTGTACCTCATTATTTTGCCTTCTAGTATATTTTCCTATCCACATCACGTCTTAAGAGTTTCCTATTCTCCATCATACACTTTTTTTACCTCTTTTTCTTGCCTCTCTTTCCTGTCCCTTCAGAATCCAGATGGACCCTACCTCAGCTGCGTTCTTAGTGAAGTCTCCATGTGGGAAGAGTGACTGCTGGCTGCCAGGAAAGTTCAGAGAGCCAGATCCTGATCTCAGCTTGAGGATATCACACACATTTAGAGAAGTAGCTATTGGCTCTTTACAGGTTCCTTCACCCTCATCCCACAAACCTGAGTGGTTCAGCATTTCAATCCAAGCAGAAGGAGAACAAATGGAAAAGTATCTTTCTCCCCTTGGTCCCCCAACAAAAATTTCTGTTTCCAGCTAGTCGTCATAATGAATAAATCTGCTGCTGCAGCGTCTGGAGGCATCCGTGGTTATTACCCTTGAATGGGAAAGAGATTCTAAAAACTTGGGTGCTCTGGGGTATGTACATGTGGGTGCTCCGTAAATGTTGCTATGAATATGAAAACCCCACAGAGACAGTAATATACAGCTGGGTGCACACTACCAGGTTTCTGCTGGTAAATAGTTAAAAGTTGTTAAATTACTCTACAGCCAGGAACCTTTTCCTGAACCTTAAATGAATAATTTAGCACCAAGAGTAGATGTACTGTAAATATTATATAAATAGAAATTGGAAAAATAACATAATCTTCCTAAGGTTCCTTTTTCTGACAATGCAAAAAGCTTGTGGAATCAGCTGTGAAGCTGCAGGAAATCTTAATTACAAATTAAAATCCAAAACATTATATATATTTTTATATTTATTTATATACTTAATCTGCTGTTGAACATTAATGTCAAGTCAAATGATTTTCCACACACTTTGATCTTTGAGCAGACTACCAAAATTCAGCTGTTTCCTCAGCACTACTCCCTCCTATTTTTGGCCCTCACTCCCTATTTCTGCCATTCACCACCACAGTTTTACTGTCTCACACAGGCAAAGGTTCCCAACAGTTCTCCATCTCCTTCTTCGCTTGTTTTTCCCTCTCACCTTGTTTGCAGGGTTCTCATTTTCAAAGTTCTTTTGTTCAGTTCAGGCTCTCAAAATTTGCTACATTGCTCTCCCCTTTTATAAATGTAAACTTATTCTCTTCAATACCACAGCAAGGTGCTTCATTAAGCTCATCATGATGGAATCAAAAAGTATCAATGTCTTTTTTTTTTCAATCTGCTTCTTGATCAGTTTGCTTCTTTTGAATTATATTTTTTTAATTACTTAATTTTTTGTGTAAATGTTTTCATATTTTCCTTTCTGTTACACCTTGTTTGAGCCTTCTTTTCCTTTTCCTTTAAATTNCATTCAATATGTTAGAGTTCAATGAAGAATTAATACCTAGGAAATAGAACACAATTCTTAATGGACCTCTGTAACAATAACTCTATCCATTTTTTTATTCAATGAATAAAATAAAAAAAGCCTCAAGTGAGTCACCACTATCTGTGATAACTTCTTATCACTAATACGGTATTTGTGAGATCCCACCATTAACTTGACTAGTCTGTAATCTCCATTGTTGGATAATAGTTACTGTATACAAAATCTGACATCTTAATTTCTAGTGTTACAGAAATGTATACAGAAATGAACAATTCCTATCTATTTATTAAAATTTGTTTTACACACACTTAGACAACAATATCCTTAATCTCTTCTTTTAATTGTTTAAATTTCCCATGATAGGCAGGGGATAAGACAAGGCAGATATATGAAACTCACCATCCTCTTTTGCTAAGACTTTTTCAAATTTGAAGGCAGACATGGCTGCTGCTGGCTATCAGTCTTTCATATTTCATGAGTATGAAATATGTTTTGGTCTGTCTCAGCTTTTGTTGTGCATATCCTTTTATTTGAAAACTCCCATTTGCTGTGCCTTTAAGGACTCTCTTGCTCTCTCAAGTTCTTTCACTTAAGACAATTTTGTGTGTTTTCCAAAATAATCTCTTGGGTTTTTGAGATAAATCTCAGCAGCTTTAACAATAATTGTAATACTAATTCTAACAATAACATTAACACTTTTGATCAGAGATAGCTAATAATCTCACAGAGGGCTGTAAAGAGGAAGGTAGTTTATGCTACTCTTAAATATTGTATTCATACTAATACATTCATATACTCTAAATGTGTCACACACCAGCTCCCTCTAATGACTACAGTTAGAATATCTATTACAGATTCCTCTTCAAAGCCACATAACTAAATTCCCAATAAAATGAAAGTCTTTGTCAGAGATTTTGGTAGTGCATTCACAAGCATAGCTAGTTGGCTTTGCCAGCTTAGATGAGTAGTGTATCCACAGAAGCCTAGGGAATTTTGTCTTTATCAGCTACAAATTAGATAGAAACTTGTGTCCTTTGAATGTCCTATAATACTACAAATTGCAATGACTGTGTAACAGTGATTGAGAAGACAATTTTCCCCTAGCATTAATCATGTGGTTTACTGAAATGCTCCCATGTCTGGTAAGACTAGATCAGTCCATTAAGAAAGCCTGTCAAAAGCTGGCTGCTTAATGTTCTTTACAATCCACTGCTAGACTCCAAGGCTGCCTATGAGTATTAAGATCACAGTCCTTCTTTTGCATTTCCTTTACCGTTTCTTAGAATCTATCTTTGTACATCTGTTCTTCTGGTTTAATCATTCAAACAAGTAAATATCCCTACCTGATTTCAAAATCAGAAAAAAAAATGATAAAGCTTTATTTAGGCCTCTGTTAGGAAATAACCAATAACATAAAATATAAAGCATACATTGCTTACTGCAGGTAGTTAATAATACAATGTCAGATCAATATGATTCTGTATATTCCTTTTGCCAAGCCTCTGAGGAAGACAAAAGCTTATGACAATATTTTCAGACCTCATACAGGGATTCTGATCTGTGTAAGGCAGTAGCGTTCCTTGTCAGTGTATTTTGATGCTATCTTTTTTGGAGCCTTGTTTTGCATGGATTTTAAATATCCGGTGTTGTTAGAACTATCAGATCTGCTGTGCCTTCTCAAATGCCAGTAAAATCTAGCAATGGGTTATTTTTGTACTGTTATTCCAGTCAACATTAGCTGCATCTATCTTAACATTTCAGTTCAGAGAAGTAGCTGAGGTTGGGCGACCTCAGTTACTGCACACTGGCTGTATTGACAGAATGGTTTTGGTACCCACTAGTTAGGCTCCTTTCTGAGGAAACTAGATCTTAGCTCCACAGGCATGCACCAAATATGATCCCCAAGGGACTGCACGAAGTATTGAACTAGTGACTGATCAGCTTCACACCATGTGTATATGGGGAGGACATTTGGCTCAAAGCACCCCATTAAAGCTAATCCCAAGTCAAGCCCGCAAACAACATACAGGTTGTCTGCAAGGCTTCCAACCCCAGCTGCTCCCATCCAGTGATCTTCTCCAGTTGTGCTAAATTATATGCTAGTATAAATGTAGACATACTCTCTCAACAACACTCGGTTGTTCTCCATTTTTTCTTGGCCTGCAGAAGAGTGAAAGTATTGTAGAAAAAGGAATTGAAGAAAGTGTTCTGCTTGAAGATCCCTAAAAAATTCATAGCAGTTATGAGTGATTTCCACATTTCTTAAAGATATAATAATGCTCCTATTACAATAGTGTACAAAAGGTTTTCAATAGCTTCAAATATATATCATCTATAAATGTCGATAAATATTTCAGTTCTTTAAATAAAGTGGATTAGTGTCTCAAACATAACATCTGGAAAGAGATGAGTGACTGCTTTTTTTTGGTGTTTCAATAACTGAGCTTTGAAGCCTCAGGACAAAATCCAGGCTGTAGTCTTCACAAAAACAGAGTTGTAAGATGCTAAAACTTTATTGTTTCTCTGAATTGCTTTAAGCAGTTCTTTGATCAGTATTAACACCATTCTGATGCCCTGAACCTCTTTAGATATTACATAACAGAGCTGTGATATTTAACCCTAGGCTGTGGACACTACTATGACAAAAGGAGATCTTGTGTTCCATACTGCTGCACCAAAATTCTTTTCTGGAGGTTCTTTTTCAGAAAATTGCAACTCCATTCATGATGCAGCGTGGCTAATCATTGTTAGGGAAGCAGCCACCAAAGAGACCATATGAAAAGGGAGAAGAACGTGGGGAAGGGCAAAAAAAACAATTAATGGAGTGAGCAGGAGCCCACGGAACCCATGCCATACACCTCTTAGTTGTCAACACCAAATGTAGAAATAGAAGGGAAAGAAGTATAAATTGTCCACCTATTATTTCACAAACAAGAAGTTATGGACTACCCAGCGTATACTGCTTGTCAGATTCATACTCCCCTCTAACAAGGTGCATAGGAGAGTTTTTTGGCAGCTATTCTCTGAAGGTGCTATTAAGTCTGTACTCCAGCATGGTTAACAACTTTAAGAGAGGAAAACTCTTGTGGAGATTATTACAACCACACAGCTGTAACTTGGCAGATAGATAAAGGTCACTCAGAAAAGGTAAAAAATCCCCCTGCTCCAGTGTAGAACTAAATCACAGGAGTATCATGTTGTTTTCTAATATAAAAACATGTTTTTTATTAAATAGAGTACCATGGGACAACTTTAAAAATCCCTACTGGAAATCACAAGCAAAACACGTGCACATGTTTTATGAACTAAATTTGAAGACTGGGGTAGTATTGCCCAAAATAGATTTTCTTTTTTCTTTTCTTTTTTTGTTCTTTTCTGTGGGGGGGGGTTTCCGCTTTGGAATTTCTTAATCTTCTTAAAACTCATAATAAAATAAAGGCATAATTATTTGGTGCAAGCAATTTTGGCATTCCAAAGAGACTAAGAAATCTGTAATGTAGTAATTATGTCTATCATTATAACCAAAATGTAGTAAAACAAAATACCACCATATATGTAGCTTGATTTACATATTCATAATCACATGGTTTAAGAAACCCCAAATCTCTGATGTTAAGTCTCTTACCTGTTTTTTTTTCCTTCCTTCCTCTGTCTTGTAGAGATTGTCGTTTTCTTTCGACTCTTCCCTGCTTTATCATGTCTGACTTTAACTGCTTCTCATATCGTTTAGCTGTACCATCTAACCTCTTCACAAGGCCTAGAATAAGTAAGGCATAATCCTTTATAAACGTTTTTCCTATGAACAATGTGGCTGCATTAGTGGAATCTACATTCTGATTCAATAATTTGTTTTAGTATAAATACATTCACGTTGTACAATTAAAGTCTGGACTGGAATTTGGGGGAAGGAATAAGTGGAAGAAAATTCCATTGTGTCTATGAAAGAATCAAAGAGAAAAGGATAAGATAGTAAGGAGTTACTGTAGGTCTTCTGTTATAATGAGAACGTAGATGAGGATATTTGAAAGCAACTAAAACTTCCAGAGGGTTTCACATGGTAATAATAGTTATTTGTTCTGAAACTTATACAAGGTGATAGGACAGAGCAATCCAAAACTTCTTGAAATATTCCTGGCACATTGGAAAGGAATCAGATGTTTTATTTTAATGAATATTAAAGAGGAAAGTGACAATTTGAAGTTAGTAAGAAGTCTGTGTGAGTTATTAAGAAATAAGTTTTACAGAAAGAGAAGTGTTATGAGAACAACAGACTTCAAAAACCAGTTCAACAGACTCAGGAACCTGATGGCTTCTAAAGAAGAGGTTACATATGAAATGGCAAAATGCACAATATGCAGGAAAAGTTTAGAAATAGACAAACACACCTATATTATAAGGCCTTTAATGACCTCCAAGTAGGGAACCCAACAACAGGAATAGCACAAAAAATGCAGAGAGAAGTCAGAAAGATGAAACTGCAAGATGACTTACCATAAGCAAAGAACATAGAAAGAAACAAGAAATGTTACCTGTGTTTCCACACACAAATGTACATAACTACATAGGAAGAGAAAGACAAGAAATCCATCAGTCCTGTACTTAGGCAAACAGAAGTGTAAATGATGGATTTATGAGATAGAGAAAAGTGAAACAGTCAATGTTTTTTCCTCTTTTCATAAAAATTATTAATCATTAAAATTATAGATTTTCAAAACAGTGTTTCAAAACAGAAGTGTGGATCAAAAAAGGAAACAGGAGGTTGGAGAATATTCAGATGAATTAGGGATGCTTAATTTCAGAAGGCCTGATGGATTCATCTGATATTACCAGGGTAACTAGTTACAACTGTTTAGCTGCGCTGTGCTTAAGACATTTACCATTAGCAGGAAGAAAGGGAAGGGGGCAAGTAAATAAAACAGCTCTCTCTAAAGAGCAGCAAGGGTGAGAGGAGGATGTTCTGGAGAAATCTGTTCCAGCCAGCCCAGCTTCATTTTTGGAAGAACACTACATGAGATCATAAAACAAGCCATTTGTAAGTATCTAGCAGATAGTGAGACAAAGTTAAAATAGCGTGGATCTATCAAGAACAAATCATGTCAAACTACACTAATTTCTTTCTTTGACAGGGCAACTGACCTAGTGGATAAAAGGGACTCTGAGGTTATGTCATACCTTGACATCAATAAGGCCTTTGACACTGTTCCACATGACATGTTCATAAGATTAGTGTTAACAACCTAGATCACAGAATGGAGAGTTCACTTATAAAATTTAATGATGATGCCAAGCTAGGAATATTTGCAAGCTCTTTGGAGGACAGAATAAGAAATCAAAATGATCTCGACAAAGTGAACAAATGGTGTAAAAATGGCAAAGATCAGATTCAGTACCAAGAAGAGCAATTCTCTCTATTGATTCTCTTTTTAATAGAAAAGAGAATCCTAAGAAAGGACATAGGGTTTCAAGACTTCCAGTATGTAGAATGATTGCAATGACTTCCAATATTGTAAAATGATAAGAATGATTGTTCTCCTTGGTCCTGAGTGGTAATTACAAGGGTAAAAAAGGGCTTATTTTAAAGTAAGGAAAACATATACTAAATAATTATTTAGATTTTTAAGGAAAGCTTTCCAACTGCAACAAATCCTCTTCCTCTGATGTGAGATTCCCTTCAGTGGTGCTTTTAAGAAGTATAGTAGATAAATATCCAGTGGGATTGATGTAGGTACATTTTATCATGCACCAAAAAATGAGTAGGGACTGCATATTCTTGAGAGATCCCTCCCTGTTCTTCTGTCATTTCTACTGTAAAAGATGAATTTAAGTATTTTGCTACATGACAGAACCGCTGAAAAGAGCCTGATGGAAACAAAACATCTTAATATTTCTATCACATTATGTTCTTGTTAAGGTAGAAATATCACAACAGCATCTTTGCTTACATTTTTTTTTTTTTTCATATTTGCCCTTCCAACGAGAACCTGTGAATGCAGAAAGTAACAGTTTTAAAACTTGGGGGTTTTTAATATGCTTTTGAATGTTTTGAAACTTGCAGAGTTTCCCTTCTATTTCAGTTTTGGGTTATTTACTTTTTATCAGCATTACTCCTTCCTAGTAATAACAGCTTCTCATTTAAATAGGTCCTCTGATGTCCTCCCTAATATATTGTATTAGAGACGAGATTATTTCACTGAAAAACTAAGACTGCAAGATTTGTATCTGGGAATACATCCAGGTAGTTGGGGAGGATTTTCCAGCATATTATTAAGCTGTCTGTATGTTTTCGTTCTACTGTTCCTCATTTTGTCTTTGAATAGGAATGGGAGAGATGGGGAGAATTAAGGTAGAATTTGGAACAAAATTATTCAGACTTGTTTAACAAAATTTTCTTGTGGTCACTCTAATCATAGGAATATAGAACAAACACTCCTAGAAAAGCACAGGAAAGTAATTTCCTTCAGTCATTTTTAAATGAGCAGACTTCTTTCTGATTTCATCCCAATTGTTTTGTAAAACCAAGCAACTCCTCCAAACAGGAAAGCTAGGATTATAATTAATAACAACAACATAATTTTCTAAAGAAAAAAGTCCAAGGATTTTTTTAGGGAAAGAAAGAATTTCTTGTGAACCAAATCTATATGTTACCTTGATAAGTAATACTTCAGTTAAACATAATTAAAATAGCAATCTGCTTATGCATATAAATGATAAATGGAAGTTAACACTTCTATCATGGTTATTACAATAACAGTTTCCAAGAATTCTGCATTTGAAGTCCTTTTCCATTTAAAACCAAGGAAATGTATTTTAAAAAACTGTAATGGAAATAATGAATTTTCAAAAATGCCAGCATGAAAATGCATTTTTTAAATTCAATAAACAGACATAAATAATATTAATAACTTACTTTTCACTGACAAATGTGGACCTTTGTCAAATATAAACCTCTGGCTACACTGCAAAATGAAAACAAGTCTTCTACAGCTTATACCAAGCACCTCACTGCTAGATCCCAAAGTTTTGTTTAAGGCCAGGTGAGAGGATTAATGATGGTCCTGTGCTAACATAGTCTTTATGATTTTAAAATCTAGGTTAGTGTTTTATTCATTGCACAACGCCCAGACATGACTTTGGACACATATGAGCTTTATCAGGACTAGTTTGTTATTCTCTGTACTGGACTGTGCTGGGTGATTTAGATATGTCCTTAATAAAAGATACTGGGTAATTGGCAATTATCAGCATAGCGCAACTGGGAACTGGAAGAGCTATTTTGGGCTTTGCTAGAAATGAGAGAGAAATTCAGAGATGAGGGTTTCCTGATCTCAGGTAGGAATCAGTTTGTCTGTGATTAAATTCAGTACATACAACTGATTCAGGATGATTTCTTATTAAATTGGAAAAACTCTGAAGTGAATGCAGTATCTTATAAAAACTTTGCTAGCTCTTGTAGAGATGAAAAGTTGCACCAGCCAAACAAATTTAGCTCCAGAGACTGCAACTCTGCAGGTAGGTTTCTTGGGGCATAGCTCTCTTTGCTGGATTTTATAACATCTATACCCTGAAAATTCAAGATCTGAATTACAGAAAAACTCCTCACAGCCACCTAAGCCTGCCCTGCCACCCAAAAAAGTAGCCAGGCCTCTTGCCACACCCAGCCTCCTATTCCCACCTCTGTATTGCCTTTTCCAGGTGTATGTTTCTTCATTTGGAAATACCAATACCATGACTAGTATTTTAAGGAATGTTTCCATCGATAACAATTACATATTTTTCAAAAAATCTGAATGCACACTGTGACCTAACATTGAATTAGAAAATTTCCTATTAGTTTTAGAGTGCGATATTGTATTTTACCCACATAAAGAGAAACATATTTTAATGAAGTATTTATTAATTATATTTGTATATTTCTAACTATTTTGTTCAAGCAGAAGCACTAATCCTTAAGAGTTATATTATTCTGCCTTCAATTTCGTAACTTTGTATTGTTTTTCACCTGAGCATCATTTCATTTCTGAATTTTTGTTTACATTAATAAAGTTTTTCTTTGCCTGTGTCAATGGAATAATGGGGAAATAGGATCAGCTCCAAAGGATGAAAGATTTTCATGATGATGCGCTTAAATTTGAGAACTAGGAGTTGCACAGAGGTTTTCTGGGGCAAAAAAGAGGGGCAAAAGAAGAAAATTAGATTAAATAACACAATACACATACACAATTGGAAAGAATAAATTAATTGATATTGTTACAGTCTGTTCAATGTTAGAGTGTTTACACAAGTGTATCTATGTACTGAAGCAGATAGACATATCACACATAGCTATGCATGTGTGGGTTTGTGAAAAGCAATCTAAATAAAAGATAAATTAGTTTCTTCAAAATTTTAAAGTTGTTTTCCCAATGTCTTTGCAACAATACGACAAAGTAGTTCCTAATTCAGGTCTGTCTAGAGGAATCCTATTTGTATATAGTCATTATATTTGAAAAAAAAAAAGTCTTCAATGCAAGTGCCTACTCATAGACCTCAGAAGCTCTGATTGACTCAGACATAGTGGCCTGTTAACTTTAAGAAAAACGTGAATCACATGAATGATTCAATATTGAATTAATCAAAAGATACAGGCAAAGAAACTCCACTGAAATGCATTCTTCATTTGTCATTTCGCTTAGATGAGTGCAGCTTTTAAGGTTTTTTTAAGTACATGAGAAAACCTACTACGCTTCTGTAATAATTTTTTTAAAAGCAGATGATTACTTTACAACTCAGTTTTTAGTTTCAACAATCGTACAGACTTTCCTTATGAAATTCCTTGGAAGTTCTGACATTTTAGTTAGAATGCTCTTGCTGTCATACTAATACTTCTGTCATGTCCCTCTATCTCCCATGCACACTTCTGCCTCACACTCTTTAGTTGTTGTCTCTCATGTGATTAATATTCAAATATAACCATACCAGTTGCTGTGAATCTGTTTCTTGCCAAACATATAGAGTTCAATTGACTTCCTGGGGGTTGTAACCTCTCAGCAATTTGGAAAATCAGTTAATGTATTTACAGTGATCATTGTTTTAAAAGTCAATAGTTACCAAAAATTAGTATCTGCAATAGTGAGGGGTTTTTTTTCTTATAGGAAACAAAAACAAACCCAAGATAACATTTGAAAAATCAACACCTCATTGTAATGTGATTCTTTATATGTCAAAATACTTCCTAGATTTTTGAAAACTTAAATCAATGACTGTCCCTTTTATACCATTTCATACGGCGTTTCTGAAGGAGGAAACTGACTTGGAGAGTTTGAGTCATAGAAAGTCATAGAAAATTAACTACTTTGTTATTCAGAGGAAAAAAACCTGATTCAGCTATATTACAGAAAAGCTGCACACTGTGAAACTTCACAGATACGGAAAGACAAACTCATTAGTAAAGCTCATGGGACTTTGAATTATGTCAATTAGTTGAAGAGCACCAATATTTTTATACTTATCAGTTTTAAAGGTGAGCTGCAATGCTGAGAAATGGTAGGATCCTAAATAATTTAAAGAACATGAGAAAATTTTTAAATTATACTTGTTTTAAAATTGCAGCTAGCTTCTTCCATTTTCACAACTACGTAGGTGCAGTAGTCCGCTCAGGAACTATTGTCTTATGCGGTAGTGCTGTCAACTATTACCACAAAAAAAAGAAAGCTTTTTTAACTAGTTCTTGGCAAGTAAGCAAAAGAGTAACATTAAAAATATTGCATATTAAATCATCTTTAATTGTTAACACAAATCTCACATTTATTTTTTCAGATTTAAAATTTTTTAAGTCATTTATCTTAAGCATTCGTTTAAGAAAGCCTGGTGCCTTATCAGGAGAGGACAGAGTTCACAGATTCCTTGTCCTTTGCTCTTATGTGTTGCTCTTAGTGTGTTGCCTTAAGATCTTGTGACATTTTAAGTTGGATTAAGAAAAAGCAAGGCAAATTAAGCAAATCAGACTGTAATTGCTGTGGCATACATTCCTATCTGAGATCAGGTAAATCCTCCCAATCTCCAAAAGCGCCTTCTGAAGAAGTCAGATTTGTATGTCCTAAGAACTGCAGGTAAATATGGAAAGATTTTCAGTTCGGCTGTCATTATAAAGCAAACTTGAAAAGGTCTGGTGCGGAGTATGTAAGATACCCAAGTCACTGGTACAAGCACAGAGATTCAGCAAAACTGCAGTGACCAAAATGTTTTTAAGTCTTGGTCAAATCACTGCATTCTAAAAGACAAAAAGCTAAAACACATTTTCTTTCAAAACAAATTTCTGATTGTTCACATGCACTGCCTGTGGACAGCCTGAGTTGCCCTTCTTCTTTACAAGATGCATAGGCTGTAATGCCCCAAAGCTTGTAGTCATTCACACTAACCAAACTGGAGACCCATAACCATAACAGTCTTTCAGCACCTTCCTTTGGTCGACTTTGAGATTTAATTCTGGGTTAAATTAAATTAATTAGATTAAATCTAGCATCTAGATTTAATTCTGCTCGCAAAACTGAGATTGGCACGCTCCCCTCTTGAAACTCCTCCCTGTGAAAAATGAGAAGTGATTCAATTTTGGTTTATATAATAAGATTGCTGAAGAACTAGAATGGGAATAAAGCCCAAAGATTTGGGTATGAATATGCACTGGGGAATCTTCAAACTCTGGAATTAAGCACTGCAGGGAGTTTGATAACAGGCACTAAATACAATGCACCTTGCTAGCTAAGCAGTGGCATTCACACCCTGATATACCAATATCACTCTAGCTGGAGGGCAAACAGTGAGTCTCCTAAAGAAATCAATTAGAGTTTTGCAGTCAGAGCCTGCTCAAGCATATTTTCACTCATCAAGTATACCCAAATCATGCTCTTGCATAACTGGCTCTTATTATATGCTATCTTTTGACTCACTCTATCCCCGAGTGCCCTGCCTAGCAGGCTGAAGTTGGAATACGTATAAGGACAACAAGTAGTGAAGGTTGAAAGCCACTTTTTGACCAGACCCCAAAGCAGTCTTTCCAAAGTAGGCTGGAAAATATGCTCCTTCCCAGACACTGGGAATCTCTTCTCTTGCCCATGACAACAGCCCTTTAGCTGGTAGGCTTAACTGGGCAATCAGCATCATGTGTGAGGGCAAATTTCAGCCCTTCTGATGGCAGAGTGGCTGTATCTTGGCCACCAAAAAAGAACTTTTTGCTAACTCTCAAGAATGGATTCACCAAATAGATATATTTTGACATGGATTGTCTTTTTATGTAATATAATGCTTGTAATTTGTAGTACTAACTACAGACCTGAATAATCAGTTTATTTTTGTGTCCTATGATAATGCAACTGAAAAATATTTTTTTTATAGTAACACAAATAAATTACAGCAAAACAGACATTAGTCATTGTACTATAGGATGTGTTGCAAAAAGCATCTTCACTTAGACTGGACTTGCTACTAGTGCTCATTCTGTATCTGTATAAGGATACTTGCTCATGCTTTAGAACAATTTTTTTCAAAAATACATGTATTTAAAATACTGTTTGTTGATTATTTTAGTGCTCTTTTGGAAAAGTAAGCGGCATTTATGTTCGCATCTGTTCTACGTGATCAATAATAAGTTGGGAAATATTGTTTTGAACTTGTAACATAAGCATATTTCAGGGGAAATACCAGTTATTTTTTCCTCAGAATAGACATGATAGCTCTTCTGACAACAAAACAATATTAAACCATCATAGGTTAAAGAAGTGCAGTTTTGTCACCTAAAACCAAGGGAAGCAGCCATATCTTTTATGAAGAAAGTCTAAAGGTTATAAGATTCAGAACCTAAAGGTAGGACAATAAGCATGTGAAATTGCTTCTTAAAGCACTGCTTGCTTATTTCTGCATCATCTGTGCTCCAGATCTTTTTATTCATATACTGAAGTGGACTAATTTCGACATATTTTAGAGTTGGCTGCCACCTGCTGGGGGTCTGGCCTTGTTTCTTTTTTAAGGTGGTTTGGAGGAGCTAAGGGAGGTTGGATTTGTGTTTTAACTTTATAAGGACGGTAATATAAACTGTGGGTGCCTAAATGTATTAATTTAGGCATAACTGACTTGAAAACAGAAAGTTTTTTGTCCCTGCCTGGTGAAATACCTTTAAAGGGAAATAAAAGGCATCCTCCCTGCTGCTTGTCATGGGTGGGGTTATTATTCTCTAAATCAGCAAAAAAAAAAAAAAACAAACCCAAAAAAACAAACTTTAATCTACTGAATAACGTCCCCCTAAAGCAATACAAAACAGCCCAAACCTTCTTTTCTTTTACCAGTATGAAGAAACTATATATAAAATCATCTATTATTCAATACAATTTACTTTAACATCTACAAAAGCTCTGCATTATGATGACACTACAAGAACTTTACCCAAGAGCATCTGCCAGCAGTTAATGAAGACAGGCTACACTAGGTATTATAAAGAGTTAGTGCTTTGTGGACAGCGGTACCCAAAGCATCAGGGAAACTATCACATGTTTGGCCCCTTGCAGAATCATGGCCATAATTACTGAGAAGAAATTCTTTTTTTATTGTATGAAGCCAATTGTGTAATATTCCTGCAGTTTGCAATGCCAGTGTGAGATCCAACACGCCCTAGTCCTATAGGACCCTCTCTGTAGTCTGCTGTACAGTAGGAGGAGCAGAAATCTTAAAGCATTTCCAAACCTATGTAATTATTATTGGCTTTTAATGCTAAACCCAGCTATCCCAGCCAACCAAGCCTATCCCACCATTGGCTGCTTCCAGTCTTCAGTATATAACAGACACACTGCCAGCAAAGTTAGACTTTGTGTATTAAAGTTGATTGCAGTCAACGGTTGTAGTCAGCCTGTTTGAGTAACCCTTCAGAGGGTGACAGAACACCATCTTCAACAGAGAGGTGAGAATCAGGCTCTTAAACTGTAGGCTTGGATTAACCCCAGGGCACAGTGAATGCTCTCAGTATGTGAAGACAGCCCTCAAAAAATGAAATAAATCTCACATAAAGTAATTAATGATCTGCTCAATGAAAAGAAAGGCAGAACTTGAAAACTTTTTCTTGGGTAATCAAGACTCATCCGGATCACAAAGTTTGAAAGTGCTTTAAACTCTTAGAGAGAAGTAAAAATCTGGTTCCCAGGTGCTTAGATTACCTGAGCTAAGCTTCCAAGTGTAGGACTTCACTCCAGCAGCAGCCTGGTTCCACTGTAGGGGAAAACCTCTCTACGTAGGAGCCTCGTCTAATCCTCCTTTTCTACAGTGTGGTGGGTTGACCTTGGCTGGCTGCCAAGTGCCCACCAAGCCGCTCTATCACTCCCCCTCCTCGGGTGGACCGGGGGAGAAAAATACAATGAAAGACCCATGGGTTGAGATAAGGACAGGGAGATCACTCAGCAATTACCATCACAGGCAAAACAGACTCAACTTGGGGATATTAATTTAATTTATTACCAATCAAATCAGAGTAGGGTAATGAGAAATAAAAACTAAATCTTAAATCACCTTCCTCCCACCTCTCCCTTCTTACTGGGCTTAACTTCACTCTTTAATTATCTACCTCCTCCCCCACAGCAGCGCAGGGGGACAGGGAATGGGGGTTGCGGTCAGTTCATCACATGGTGTCTCTGCTGCTCCTTCCTCCTCAGGGGGAGGACTCCTCACACTCTTCTCCGGCTCCAGCCTGGAGTCCCTCCTGAAGTCATCCATGAACTTCTCCAATGTGTAGTCCTTCCCACAGGCTGCAGTTCTTCACAAACTGCTCTAGTGTGGGTCCTTTCCACAGGGAGCAGTCCTTCAGGAACACGCTGCTCCGGTGTAGGTCCCCCATGGGGTCACAAGTCCTGCCAGCAAACCTGCTCCAGCCTGGGCTCCTCTCTCCACAGGTCCACAGGTCCTGCCAGGAGCCTGCTTCAGTGCGGGCTTCCCACAGGGTCACAGCCTCCTTTGGGCACCCACCTGCTCCACCTTGGGGTACTCCACAGGCTGCAGGCGGATATCTGCTCCACCATGGACCTCCATGCACTGCAGGGGGACAGCCTGCCTCACCATGGTCTTCACCAGGGGCTGCAGGGGAATCTCTGCTCCAGTGCCTGGAGCATCTCCTCCCCCTCCTTCTTTGCTGACCTTGGTGTCTGCAGAGTAGTTTCTCTCACATATTCTCACTCCTCTCCTCCAGCTGCTGTTGTGCAGCAGGTTTTTTTTTCCCCTTCTTAAGTATGTTGTCACAGAGGTGTTACCACCGTCGCTGATTGGCTCAGGTTTTGGCCAGCTGTGGGTCCATCTTGGAGCCGGCTGGCATTGGCTCTATAGGACATACGGGAAGTTTCTAGCAGCTTCTCACAGAAGCCACCCCCGTAGGCCCCCTGCTACCAAAACCTTGCCAGGCAAATCCAATACGTACAGTCTGCCTAGGAGTCGCAACACGTCCAGAAGATATGTTTGAGTACCTAGAGGAACTCTTCAATTTAGAACTGCTTTTTATTAGATTTAGTAAACACAGAAGTTCTTCTAAAGTAATGCTGATAGCTAAGCTGTAACTAGTAATTAGTGTGCAACTGTTACATACCTGCTTTAACTAGATTTACACAAAGAGTGAGAAGAGATTTTTCCAGTCGCTTAAGAGCAGGAGTTATTTGAGTGTGTTTGGCTCACAAGATAGATGAGACTTGATGTTATCAAGCATTATTTTGGCTTACGGATGACAAGGTTCAGTAAAATTCTGATGACTTGCATTACCAGGAACAGTGAAACAACTTAGTAGAATCATGAACAGATACTCTCTGTCTTTGTGTCAGTGAAATGTAGGTAATAATTTTACCTAGTGATTGTGTGTTTAAGCTTCGTATCTCCAGTACAGTCCACCACTGCAGAATGGCTTTTGAGTATGAAAACAAATGTTATGAATCTGTTGAAATAAGTTAGTCTAGTTAGTCTTACTGACATTAAAAAAAAAAAAAGTTTCCTTATGCTACTATTAGAATATAACAGCTCAGTTCAAAATTGAGGACAGCGAACATTAGACAGCTCATGTTGGAGCAAAACCTAGATTTGAACACACTAATTGCCCCTCCTCCTGTTCGGTTCAAATCTAACAAGCCTCAAGCTGCTAGTACATACTTTGTGAACAGATGAACACATCAGTCTGTATTCTACCCTATAAGCAGACGGTGTGTATCATTATATGTAACTGAAGAAGTACATTGAGAGTGTCACCGGCACATCTTGTAACTAACACCGCAGGCAGTGACCCGCCAGGCAGAAATCTTGTTGGCACTGCACAGCTGCAGCCTGGGCAGAAAGCAGGATAGTTGTCTTGTCAAGGTGGGCTCTGAAGCAAAGCTGTCCTGCAGAAACCAAATTCATACTCCTTCCCTGTGCAGTGCAGATGTGCCAGGTTACTGAGAGCCAGCTCGTTCTCCGACTTGCCAAGGGGAGCGGGCCATGCAGAAGTGCGCTTTTTCTACTCTGTGGTTCCTGTCCTTCTCTTCACTTTTGTCCTCTCCCTCTCCCCCCATCTATCTTCTTTCCTAACATTCACTTCAGAAACAGTCCTGGGACCAAAGTGAATATTCAGTCATCAGTCTTTGCAGCATGTTACTAGGACTCCCCTTCCAAAGGTACTATAACACCATATCAGGTCCCTTCAGCAGCCTTCCTCTAGAGTCTTTTGTCATGTATCCTAAGACACGTTTTTATCTTGCTAGGCAAAGGTGACATACATTAACTACATCTCCCTAGCTCATGTCACATAACAGAAAAAAGAAAAAAAAGCTGTCAGTAAGAGTTGTCAGCTTATCTCTTAGTTGTCATCTATCTCTTAGTCCAGAGATAGATGATGTATCATCACATTTTATCTTATCATTTAATTTACAATTGTAATAATATTTAAGAAAATGTCCTTTATTGCATCCCTGATTTTTTTTTTTTTTTGCTAAATACGCCTGTATTAAAATTTAACGTTTATGCCTTTATAGAACTGCTGACCTTTTAAAAAAAAGATTGGTTACAGGGAAGTAATCATATATAAAATGGTACCAGCAGTATCATTAGAACTGCCATTAATTAGCTATGTTCTTCACTTAGTGGGTGATTTATGTGTTAAATTTATATTAAAAAGATTATTTTTTCCTTTAAATTCTTTTCAGATCGTGTTTTCCATACTAAAGGCGTAGCCACACTGCAGTTTAAAGCAGAAATTCCCCCACTAGTTTCAGACAACCTAGCAGCAGCAGCACAGCGTAACTCCTAAGATAATCTACTTTTCAGGCTATTATTAAAATAGCCTGATTTTCTAATTGTATTTAAAAGCCTGATACAGAGAGACATGCCTTGTGCGTTGTGGTGGTAGTCACATTCAGGGACATAGCTCTGCTTGCTACAAATTAAAGCAGCTAGCAATCTAGGAGTGTTAAAAAACTTTAATTCCATGAATTTCTTACTTTATGAGCTCTTTTTATAGTTGAGAAAATACTATCTGAAATTACCATAGACATCCTCTTCCAGTGTGAGTTTGTAGCTCTTCTCTGCTAACCTATTGTGTGCACAGTAAATTATCTTGTAGTCAGTCAGCTAACATGTCTGAGAAATGAGGATATTTTTAGTAGAAGTAGGCGAGTAATTGATTGTTTTCACCTCTGCAGTCTTTGATTAAAGACAATATGCTCAGGGGGGAAAGTCAACAATCATTTCTAAACATATACAAGCATTTAATTGTAGTAATTAATTTATCTATACAACTTGGTCTACTTTTAAAAAGCTTCTTGACTGAGAATGAATGCCTCATCAGTCTTAAATATAATAGCCTGAAAGAACAAGTGAAGTCAGTAGAATAAATAAGCAGTACTGCAGAAACCTTAGGCACTTGTAGGAAACAAAAAGACATTTCCAACTCTGTGCAGAGCAAATTTCTGAAGAATTTGACAAATACAGAAGGAACATCAACTGATAGAGCCACAAAAATGAAGTACATCATTGTATACATTGCTGTGTAAAAGAAATGAAAAAGCAGAGAAGCCTTGAGTTGTAATTACAGAAACATTTTTGTAGGAGAGTTTGAAGAATGCAGTAGTTATGGATCCCATTTTTATAAATGTCCTGTTCCCCATCAGTTTATCTGTTCACTTCAAACGAGTATGGCTGTCAGAATGTGAGTCAAAGGTGGCAGCTAATGGAAAACAAACATCCAGAGAAAGGCAGTAAAGACGGATAAGCGGCAAAGACAGATAAACAGCTTCAAAAGAATCAATGTTACAATGGCTGTGCCATTAGTTGGGAAGGGTAGACAAACCTTTGCTTTCTCCAAGCTTGCATGGTTCACCCTTCCAGCTTAAATACTGAAGGGAAGCAAACTTGAAGGATACTAGTCTTGGGAAAGAGGAAGAGCACTCAGGTTATCACTAGTTGACCCCAAACTGGAAATGTCACATAGAGAAGGCACGCTGCCAGCAAGAACATTTATTTTTTACAAGAAGATGTGGAAAGAAAATGAGGTATTGAACAGGCAGAGATCTTAGAAGGACTCTTTGGGAGAGTCTGAGGGAAAAAACCTATACAGAAAGGTCTGTCTTGAATAGAATCAGATTTCTGGCGATTTAAAAGAGGTCTGTTTTGAGTGACTTTAATCAACAGCCTGATCACAACATTCTTAACACGGATGGCAGATATCACAGGTACAAATATCCTGTGAATGTGGAACAGCACAAAAATTTTTGATATTTCATGTTCAAGTTGTTGAACTCGAATGTGTTGAGTTGAGTTTCACCTAGGACCTAATGGAACCACCTATGAAGTACACCCAAGAGAGACCAAAAGGGTCTAAGACACAGATCAGTGATAAAGGTATTCCCTCACAAACAATTCTGTTTCAGCAGGCTTTACTGCACAGAAGAAGAGAGAATTATGGGGAACAAAAAGACAATGAAAATGAGCTAAAAAATACAAAATTATTGTTTTATTACCTAGTTTTATGCTTTCTCTAGCTCCTCGATGCCACCAAACTTCATGATATTCACTTCTAGTCAAGTGTGACAGGTAATGCCAGTGACATTAGTCACATAACTGTATCAAATTTCCTCACATAATCAGAAATGCAATGATATAGAGACAATATATTAGGGAGCATAACTTAGATGTCAGTCACATATGTGATGTGGCCATTTTTATCTTTTACGGTTGTATGAGGTACCGTGTTTTCACTGTGGATTTTTGAGAGACAATAGCATTCAAGTTCATCTAGAAGACAATTCCAGGATTCTTCAGGTTTTTTCAAAAATTAAATCTAAAATGTTTAGGAACTGCTAAATAAGACCTTACTTCTTTTTGTTTCTTTTAATAAATAAGAATTTCAGCAAAGTGAATTCTCTGATATTTTCTTAAAGTTTTTCTATGAAAGAGAATGCTTGAGTGATTTTAGCTTGTGGTACCATAAGATACTCATGTATATTTGTAGTCATCTTTTTCTTTGTGTTGATATAATAGTTGTTAATATTTATAACATCTGCTGTAAATATCCAGGGAAATTCTTAGGATTCCCTGAGGAGAAATGGAAAAAGGGAAATAATTTTTTTTCTTGCAAGAGGCAGAACTGCTGGTGCAGACAGCTGACTGAAATTATTCCCACAGTCTTCTGAAGAACAGCCAGTCCCAAGATGAATCCCATCATCTGGTCCAAACATGACATAGTTCCAGGTTGAGTAGATTACTTCAGATTTCCTTAAAACAATGCAGAAATTCAGGATTCCTGAGTGTGAAATCTAGATTTCATTGATAATAACTCAGCCTTTTTTTTTATTTTTTGGTCCTATAGTCTTTGCCAGTATGGTGAAAAGATTAATATGTTAAGGTTTTCATTCCTTTATGTCATCAATATTTAAGTACAGACCTAATGGTCCCTGTCATTGCAGGCTACATTTGCTGTAACAGTATGCCAGAAGGTAATAAATGTGCTTGACAAGAACAAGGAAGGTCTCCCTAGTGCACAAATTCACATTCAAGTGAAGCTGCAGAGCTAACACGGTCGATGATGGAGCTCAGGATAATAGTGACGATGTAGATGTAGCACATTAACCTAGGTGAAGAGAAGCGTTACAGAGCTCTGAATGTACCATTGAAGATAATCAAGAACTACTAGGCTCGTATAAGTCAGATCAGGTGCAGTAGGACTTTTATCTGGTTTTGCTATACACAACAGGATGAAAGATGCTGCAGTTAGAAAAAAAAAATCAATGCAAGAAGTAGCAGCCTTATTTGTTATGTTCCAGGCAGCCTAGTGGATGATGATGAATGACAGAAAAGATTAAATGTTTTCAGTTATTTCACTGTGCCTGTGGGCAGGTATCTGGAGCTTTCATTTTACTTGTTCTACTGGATCTAGGTTGTACATAAACCATAATACTAAAGCTGATTCTGAGGCAATTAATTATGAATTCATTAATGATTAATGAAATCATTAGCCAAAGCTAAAAAAAAAAATAAATAATACAATAAGGGCACACAATTTAGCTTGGCCTGGTACCAAAACTTAATATAAGTATTGCATTAATAATGGAGTACTGAAAATTCAGCAATGAATAGAGAAAATATACAAAAGAAAAGTAAGCAGAAAAGAACAACCATTCCCTTTCTTATATCAAGAAAGATGCAGTTACAGCACTGTTTTGCCAATGAGAAAATCAACCACTGAACAGATGTTTTTCTTTTTTGTGAGTGAGAATAGATGTCTGATCTAATGCGCTGAGGACTAGAAAATAGCAAAAGTCACATGTAAAACTGAGTGAAAGAAAAGAGCATGATTCTGCTTGCTTTTAGAATAGGGCAAAACAACACAGCTCTTCTGAAATCTATAAAACTATGCAGTATAAAACAGGTCGTAAAGAAGTTGTTACCCAATAGCCAAAGCAAAGTAAAACAAATATTAACACAGCAACCTAGTTCATGTAAATAACTTGCAATTAGTAATTTTATGTTATCTTTAAAAACGTCACCTTATTCTATGGAATAATTTCCATCATTTGAAATGCTTTCAATATATATTATTTATATATTGTTTCATAAGGGTTTTTTTATTATCTGCTTGTTTTGGATTTTAAACCATGCTTGAATTTCTGGAACACATTGATATAGATTACTGACTGGTCTTTCTTTTTCAGTTAATATTACAACATTGGGGGGCTTTTTTCCCCCCTTATATTCTGCAAAATAGTTGGTCCTTAATATTTTCTATTTTAAGTTTTTGTAATTATACTGTGAAATTTTGCAAATATATTCTCTGCACAGAAATTTTCCTCTATCCAATCTGAAAGCAACACAAGAGAATTTGCTATAAAGTCTTGGGAGAGGCGGATGCAAACATGCCTGACCTTGGAAGAGTTAACCAGACATCACAACAATTAAACAATTAGTGAGCTCCTTGCACCTGGAGAGCTGCCAGGTCCAATTAAAGATAGATCCCAGCCATGAGTGGTCACTAATAAAGGGTTTTGGGAGTAAACAAAGTTCTGAGTCCCCTTAGAAGATAGAAGTGTTGAGGAAAGATGAGAGGTTTTGTTATTTATTTATTTTAATTGTTGATATTAACAATAATGTTATAGCAACTTGAAGGAATGGTAGTAATGTTTGTGATAGTGATAAGGTTGCATAGAGAGGCATTTCTGAGCTACTGTAGTTCCTGGATGCAGTTCAGAGAAACTGTAAGGTCAGTGGGAGGACACATCTTGCTTGAACGTGAACCTGGATTTTTCTCTGTATTAACCCCTGAGGAAATTACATAAAAGTCTTTTTGAGGAGAGTGAAATGAAGTATTGCACTCTGAATCCAAAGTTGAAGACTTAGTGTCAAACTTCAGACTTTCTATGATGTGTGAAAAGCCACAGTTATAGATCCACAGGCTTCAAGGGGAGGAAAACAGTTGTTGAAGAATGGCTGCTAAGGGAAGTGCTTGGCTTTGTGGTGTCTAGCTACCATGAGACATACCTTACGGTGAGTTGTCTTTCCACAAATCTAGACGTGGGAGCTGTTAAAATTACTGAAACTTATGTGTTGGGTTTTTTTAATACTGCAAGAATTATATTGAAGGCTGCTGAGACACATTCACTCCAAAAATGTGCAGACATGGGGAAATAATGAACCCAAACTATGATCTTGTGTCTTCAGAGAAATTTGCTCATTTAAATAATGTTTCCCCGTACTATCAGGAATAAGACTAGAAGTTCTGCTCTGCGGATGCCTCTTTTCACAGGACCCCTTAGTTATCAGTCTTCTGGGCAATGCTAAGACATGATCAAACTACAGCTGAATTGTTATCCCTATGGGTAAGGCAGCATCCACCTGATTCAACTGCCTGTCAAATAGTAGGGAATGTCAATTTTTATTCCTGAAAACTACTGAAATTATGAACCTATAAGAAATTTGATGGATTGTAAATACCGGGGGGGGGGGGAGGAACATAAATTCAAGTTTCCATTTCTTTCATTCTCAAACTGCCACTCAACTAGGTAGTAAGCAGTTAGTACTTGGTTAAAGCAGCACCCAATTTTTGGCAACTGTAAAGGAGATGAAGCCAGAAGAGAAGGGTTGCTTTTGAGGAAAGAAGCAGCAGCTGAAAACATAAATTCCTGCCATGATATTGGGATATGAGTAATCTGAGTAGACAGAAGCAATTCCTGTTGGAGGTCTCTAATCCTAGAAAGAAGGAAGCAATTCAGCAAAAATGTGTGACAATTCCCTGAAAGACTAGAAATAAGCTCATGTTATACAATCCCTGTACTCTATATTCTGTTCATATTTTTAACGTAGTAAAAGGACAAAACAAAACAAAAACCTAACAGTCTATTAGAGATGTTTGGGGTTGTTTTTTTTTATTTGCAAGATCAGTCTTCCTAGTTTTTGAGAAAAACATATTGTTCTCAATGTAAATGAAAAATTCAAAATAATATTGCTGTTCTATACAGAGGTAAATTAAGGTATTCCTTGTGTGAAATGTACTTCTTTTCATGCAACACTTTACTAAAAAGGAGTTGTGTTCATCAAAACTGAATCTTAATGTCTGTAGTTTGGGGCTGAATTCTGCTTGGGCTTTGGATTTTGCCATACTGAAAAATTGTTGCAGTCCTGAACTGTATCTAGTCCCTTTCCATGGCTCTATAGTATTTCTAACTGTTGCAGGAATAAGGGAAGTCACTTGAGAAATGCTATTAATGAAAGTAGATATCAGTATTTTTTACGTGTTTCAACTGCTATTGGAAGTTTTAAAGGTATCTGACTGTAAGAGGTTATCCCTTCCTGAAGGTGAGATATGAATATGTTCGGCCAGCTCTTCATCAGGGACTGTTTGTGATCCATGTTCTGGTGCTGTGCTGTTGACAGTTGTCCAAAAGTGATGCTGATTTGTGTAAAGGAAGAAAACTTCAGTATAACAGAAAAGTCATGGGAAATCTGTAAGGGGCTGGGAGGTCAAACTTAATTCTGGTTGCTTCCAGCTGGCTTCCCACTGTGTAGGCTGCTGTGAGAAAAGTTCTAAGAGGATGAATTTTGGGACAAAATAGAACACTGTATGCATAGTACTCACAAGTCTTGCCATGCATATGCAACGCTTCAGATTGGAATACAGATAGGAAACAGCTGGCCCATATGGCACAACTAACATTTGGTATCTGCTCTGCAAAAACTAATAGACCAAAAGGTCAGTGTAAAATGATTGTCCTGCCCTGTGCACAGACCTTGTGATAGTGATTTCTTAATAACAAAATATACAGGTTTTTTATGGTATGGATTTTTGAGATGAGTGAATTGTACCTTTAGGCACTGAAACCCATGAGAAGAAATAGGAAAAAAAAAAAAAAAGGTTTTGTGAAAAACTGCTACCGTGGAAGCTTTAACCTTGTTATTTGGAAAAGTTTCTATAAAAAAGGTAAAGGAAGTCTTCAGTGATACTTCATCTCTTGTTTGAAGACATAATTTGCTTAATATACACAAGACTGCTCAAACTTCTTGTATACAGAGTATATCCAGATCATTTTAGATCATAACTTGTTAGCTTTTTTGATACTTTATCAGAAATACTGTGCAAACCAATCTCTGTTTAAACACTGTTTTGAAAATATCATTGCTAACACGAGCATCTAATATTCATTTTCAAGTAGACGCTAATTTGAATGCCAAAGCATCTATGTGCAATGTATAGTATTTGTGTTAAAGACAAATAACCTGGGGTTGAGAAGCAGTAAATATTCCTTTTACTGAGAGCAACAAGTTGTTAGAATACACTTCATTCTCAGAGACTATCTCCATTTCTGAACATGAGTGTTGTCCTTTCTGCCTGTGGTATCTGGCTGGGCAGCTCCCTCGCATGACAAGTTGATATGACAATGAGGATTAAGCATCAGAGCAAATAAAAAAAAAATTACAGGCTGTTTGCATGAATTGGTTTAGGTTTTTCTTCTGCATGTTTCTTGAGCTATAGAAACCTGGGACAAGCAGGATGAAGTAAGATTGTTTTTTTTATTTTTTTTGCCTGTTTTCTGATAATTTGACAGAATAATTAGGAAATTAAATTAATCTTGTCATTGTCTCAGATTTAGGAGCCCTTGTTACTCAGCAGCAAGCTAGGGGGAAAAAAGTACTAACTAGCACTTCCATAGAAAACTGTAGGGATGTGGGAAATACAGGCAACTATGCAATAAACGGCTTTCTGATCCTTAGGAGAAAATAGCACAGTAGAGAAGAAATAACTCTATAATTTTTTTTTTATATATATGTATACATGGACGGACACACTCTATAGCTGGTTGGGACACAGGAATATTGTATTTGTTTCATGTTGTATATGAATTTTCTAAAGGTAATTATTTGTCTTGGATTATACTGAGAAATACCGAAAGCATAATATCCTATAATGCAAAATTAAATAAGCTTTCCAGCGTGAAGTCAAAGACATGTATTGTCTGCTAATGTCACATTCTCATTAATCTATTTCAACTGTCACTTTTCTCCCTTGTCCCATTTGGTGTTCAGAATGATATCAGTGAAGTACTCTTTTTTTTTTTTTTTTTTTTTTTTTTTTTAAGCCCATTTTTTTGTGCTTTCCTTAAAATGGCTTGTGTACATGCTCTCCAGAAAGCACAAATTAAATTTTAGGGTTTTCAGCTAGTAAGTGTGGTGATACTGGGGAGAGAAAAGAAGATTCCTCACTTGCAAACACGGTTTTCTCGGCACTCAAAATCCAGCTATGTGCATGCTGTGAACTACCCAGAAAATATCTTGCCCAGGACCTGTGAACTTAATGAATAAACCCCTTTCATCTCCTGTGCTGTCAGATAATGAAAGTCCCCTATGCGTTACCATTCCTTGGGCACAGTATGATGCTGCAGTTCTAGGAAGTATGAGCCATCTTTCTTCTGTCACTAACTACCTACCTGTGTATTTGAGTATTATGATGTCCTAGGAGATTTCAAGCCATAAATATGGCTCTTGTCACACTGGCTATGTATCTGACAGAAGTACAGAAGTAGTTAACACTGTGGAATATTTCCTAGAAAGAAACTAGACTAAAAATAGTAAACCTGTATCTCATTCTATAGACAAAACCGTGTAAAGGACAGGATAGTCTTTGTAAAATAGTTCAGTGTGTGTTTTAAGATCAAGCTTACAGCAGTGCTAAACATCATTCACAAACTTTGGAGTTCTATTAATAGAGAGATAAGTCACTCAAAGACGACTCTTCTGCAGGACTGAAAGGGAGAGACACTTAAATAGAATAATTAAAATCTCTTGAACTTCAACTCATTGGTAGCTTCCTAAGAGGGAAGGAGGATTTGGTAGAATATACAAGTGGCTTACATGTACTTTTTTACAGTTGCACATGGCTTTTCTACAACTTCAGAGATGTTATGATGTGTTCAGAAAAGAAGGCTTTATAAATGCTTCAAAAACTGGCTAGGTTCTAGCCTTGGTCGTCTTAAAGTTGTTAGTTAAGCCTGTTCCTACTGTGAACTGTGGTCATGTTTTTTTCTTTTTTTTCTTTTTTTTTTTTCTTCTGAACTTCATTCAAGAATACTTTCCAATGGAACATTGCAGGTTCAAGCACAAATAAGATAAAAGTAGTGTTTCCACTTTATGCATCCTGCTTTAAATATTAATAGGTTAGAGTTAAGAATTAAAAGTTTCAAAGGCCTTATTAGTGGGCTGCTGAAGCAGTTTCCAACAGGGACTTTCGGGAGTGTATTGGAGGTATCTCGCCACTCGATGTCACTGTTCTACTTTTTTGTCCGAGGCTCTTAACACTACAGTCACCTCGACTCTTGAAATGCTTCCATGCCCGTAACAATATACGAGTTACTTTGCAAAATATAAGAAAAGTGGGGACAGGTAAATATATTTGGGAGAGGAGAAAAGGGGGTTCCTTTTCGTTCTTCTGTCCCCCAAGTGAAGAGTCAGGAGCTGTTACTGATTCATGCTGTGGCATGAAACAATTCTGTCCCTGCTCCCAGCCAAAGCAAAAGTATAGGTCTCTCTTCTGCAACTGCATCATTTCTCTTTTCTTTTTGCCTGTGACTGACTGACTGCTGCCAGCCAGAGAAAGTGAGACTGGCACACATATTCTGCTGTTTAAGTTTTAAATATAGTTTAAGTGACTTGTCATCAGAGTACCCTCAGAGCAAATGCATTAAAAAAACCATGAATTAGTAACTAAAGCATTTCTATTTCTGAATAAATTTGAGCAACTATTTCTTAAATAACAGTGCTTGTAAACAAATATGCTCTTGGAGTTTGGCCTATTTAATTAACCTAATCTCATCTAGAGGGGAGGGCTGTGCAGAGAAACTCGGGGGGAGAGGGGGACAAGACAAAGGACTAATACATCCTGGTGGATTTTTTTTTAAGATTTTACACTTCAATGCTACATCTAGTAATTCAATACAAGCCTTGAGCCTTCATTAAGAAATCATAACCTAGAGCTTCATAACTTTCTGTGTTGATATTTTCTTCATAGCTGATACTAATTTTTTTCTTGGCCACCTCTGTATTTTATAAATGACTGTACTCATCAGTCAAGAAATATTGACTCCTCTGATGTTTTTCATTTTCCAGGGTCCTAGTGGAATACAATGTATAATATCATTTGATCAGAATAATGTCTGATATAAGTTGGTGTGATTTGCCAAACTAGGTGGAGTTATATTATTCTGCTTCTGAAGCTTTTTAAGTTAGTGACCAAAATGCTGTTTTGTAAGAAAATGTTTTTTAAGGCCCTTCTGCAATGAATCTCAGCTGCAAGTTTCATGAACACCACCATGCAAGAGCATCTTGGAAGTACTTGTTTCCTTCTAATTCAGTCAAGTCATAAATTTGACCTGTATCTGCTGAAACTGATGTTGAAACAGACTTCAGTAGAAATAAACCTTTTTATTGATCTCTTGGTCTATACATATTTATGTATCTAACTTACCAACTGGTTTGTTCTAGGCTTTTAGTTACTTGTGAAATTTCCTGAGGGTAAGGTTTGTAGTAATAAATGCAAATATTTCTTATTTGTAAAAAGACCTACATGCCTGGTGGATAATATGAAAAATATAAATTGAAATTATCACTGTCATAAAGAACTATGTACTTTCTGACAGCTTGGATATGGTCATACAGTCCTACAGAAGTGCATTAAAGCAGCTTAGTTAGTGCCTACCAGCTGAGCTGTGGTAACTCACTCTGGATGCTCCTAGACCACCCAGCCTGCAAAATGTGACATATTAGCTTAGTGTCCTACTACTGTATTTAACAGTACAAGGTGGCAAAGAGTATGCATGTAACTAGTTAGTGGAGCTTAGAAAGTCACCTCCTCACTATTGCAATTTGTGCAGCTTGAACTGAAAGGCATGTAGTTGTGAGTTCATGTCTGAATCACAGAGAATCCTTTTCTGCTTTATTCCATGGTTAAATCTGAGCCTTGAGACTTTTGATGACTACAAAAAATTGTTTATTTTGGCCAAGGAAAGATTATGAAGTTTGAAGTTTAACTTGAGGACAAGTGATCAACAAGAATGGTGATTTCTCATATCGTCAGCATGATAAGATGACAATAATGACAGATGATTTCCAGAAGTCTTCTGGTACCACTACCCAAGAATACCTTTTCAACACAATTATCTCTTTTTAACTAGAGATGGGGGAATATGTGTCCAAACATCACCTAAAACTCAGCTAACCTTGACTGACAGAGATGTTCTCAGAAAGCTTTGGTGTGGAACCATCCGCCCCTTGCCACTTTGACATAGAAGTGCTGTGCTAGAATTCTTTGAGGGAAAAGAATACCTGCATTTGGTAGATCACTTAACAGAACTCATCCTCACCTTTTTAGAGTCAATCTCAGAAGGATTTTAAGAATATAAGATTTTAATAATCGGGTAGTACTGGGAGAAACACTCATGAGGGCTATTGCTCCCAGTTTATTGAATGCAGGGTAGAAATCTTGTGTCTGGGAGCAATGGAAGCTTCATATAGGCATGGATTGACAGGGAACATTTCCCTTTGGGTATTTAATTTCTGCTCAAACTACTTTCTTCCTTTCTCCTAATTTAGAGCACTTGGTTTCCAATTTACTAGATAGACAAAATATTTGTCATGTTTTTCTGCTTTGTTATTTTACGAATCCAGTAGCTAATATGAGTGGGAATGCCTCATGATGCCACTGTGTAGTGGGCAGTGTGTAATAGGCACGTGCTCTGCTAAGGGGAAGGAGCCTAGAAAGATTGGGAAGATGATAGTTAAACTTTTAACCACAACAGATGAGAAAAAATATTCCTGTTATTTAGTTACAATGTCTATTTCCAGGGTGAGTTACTGAAAGAGCAGGAAGAAGGTCAGCAAGGAAGGAAACACAATAAAAACTGGGTTTCCAGTTACTTGCCCACTATGTAGGTATGTAATGATCAGAGCTCTAAGAGAGAAGGAGAAATGTAGTTCCAGTTTAAGATTAATATATAGAATCATAGAATCATTAAGGTTGGAAAAGACCTCTAAGGTCATCAAGTCCAACCATCAACCCAACACCACCACGCCCACTAAAGCATGTCCCTAAGCGCCTCATCTACATGTCTTTTAAATATCTCCAGGGATGGTGACTCCACCACTTCCCTGGGCAGCCTGTTCCAAGGCCTGACCACTCTTTCAGTAAAGAATTTTTTTCTAATGTCCAATCTAAACCTCCCTTGGCACAACTTGAGGCCATTTCCTCTTGTCCTATCACTTGTTACTTGGCAGAAGAGACCAACCCCCACCTCACTACAACCTCCCTTCAGATAGTTGTAGAGCGCGATGAGGTCTCCCCTCAGCCTCCTCTTCTCCAGGCTAAACAGTCCCAGTTCCCTCAGCCGCTCCTCATAACACTTGTTCTCCAGGCCCTTCAC
>VZTQ01004344.1:73297-94686 GCA_013400755.1 Pelecanoides urinatrix
TCCAGGTGGCATAGCAGGTCGTTAACATCTTCCTCATGGATTATGGGGGCTTTATCCTGCCCGCCGTCCCTGTCTTCCAGCTAAGGGGGCTGAGTACCCTGACGATAACTGCTCTGACTATTAAAGACTGAGGCAAAGAAGGCGTTGAGTACCTCAGCCTTATCCTGGTCCTCGGTGGCAACGTTCCCCCCCAGCATCCAATAAAGAATGGAGATTCTCCTTGGCTCTCCTTTTGTCATTAACATACTTGTAGAAGCACTTTCTGTTGTCTCTCACAACAGTGGCCAGGTTGAGTACTAGCTGGGCTTTTGTCTTTCTAATTTTCTCTCTGCACGACCTAACGAGATCCCTGTACTCATCCTGAGTAGCCTGGCCCTTCTTCCAAAGGAGATAAACTCTCCTTTTCTTCTTGAGCCCCAGCAAGAGTTCTCTGTTCCATATCTGGAATCACAAAACTGGGTTGCTGTAACAGCCAACCTGGTTTTACATGGAGGAACTAATCTTTAAATGCTACTCTAGCAGGGAGATTTGTCACCTCCATCTTATGAGATAATTAATCAATACATGAACAGTGTCTTGTATCATGCAAGCATTAGGGCTAACCAAACTGTAAATTAGTACTGATAAGTTATGAGCAACTCTGCACGTTACATAATATCTTACTTTAAAAAGAAAAAGTATGTTCAGATCAACAGCAAAATTTTGAATTCAAGCAGTAAACAAACATGATTTTGTTACACCCTTTGGCAGCTGAGACAAAGTGATAAAGTCAGTTCTGCCTTACATGCCCCAAGTCACGTGTTTGTGACTCATTTCATTTCTACAACTGGCTCTATTGTTCTGCAGAGCACAACAGTATGAAGAGATGTCAATTGAAAGGCAAGAAACA
Source organism: Pelecanoides urinatrix (assembly GCA_013400755.1). NCBI lineage: Eukaryota > Metazoa > Chordata > Aves > Procellariiformes > Procellariidae > Pelecanoides > Pelecanoides urinatrix. Next base: position 74,187 of record VZTQ01004344.1, read on the forward strand.
AGTATTGCATTGTTAGAAGGAAAAAAATCCATTTTTAAGTCATTCATTATTTAGTCTTTAGAGAGAGAAGATAAAAGACAATGAAACTGTTCTTCGTAAGAGATACTTCTCTTGTTTCTGGTGTAGAGGGAAAATACAAACCTATATTTTGACTTTAGTTATAACTAGTCCCATTTTAACTTGATCTTCAGTTAGTGGCAACCGCAGGTAGCGCAGTTTTTAAGGGAAGGGAGGTGGGCCATGATTACATCTGCATGATTAGCCACCTCTGTCTTCCCATGAAAGCTGACTAATGGAATGAAATAATAAAGTGACTCTATGAAAGAGGATTTTCTTGCTTACTAGTTATGGTACGTCAGTGTGGTGCTGGAGAGGAAGAATCACATCTCTGCTTTGACTTTTACTCGGTGTTCTACAGTGTTGGCCAAAACCAAGAACCTTGCCAATGTGGGGTGGGTGCTGAGGAGAACTTGGTTTAGCTATTCCTTCAGAACTTACCAAATATGTCTTTTTCTAAAGAATTTGCCAGAACAGTAGTAATTGCTTGCTTACCTGTTATTTAACGCTTGCAGAATTGCTGATTTTGGTTGAATGTAACTGGGGGTAGTTGGCTGGCAAAGGATGGTTAGGTTGGCATTCAAATAACAAACCTGCCTACCCAATATCAAAAGATTAACAGGATCAGAGCATGTTGTGCATTGTTAATGTGTGACAGATGCTAAGCTGCCATAGTTTTTGCAATGATGATTGTTTTCAATAACTATAGATAAATGCTTTAAAAAGGGAAGTTGTAAAAATGACCACTGTGTGATTAAAAGTAACACTACTCATACAAGAGTTACAGCAGTTGGGATCTATTTCTGGGAGCTGGAGTGTCAGGTACTGTCTAACATTTACTCCTGTTATTGTATCTGTCAGGTGTCAGTGGGTGTCTTGGAAATGCTCTTTGCGTCCTGACACAATGAACAGTGATTGCAAAGTGCTGGCTAAGCACTGGGTATCATTTTTGTTTTCCATTACACACAGGACTGAAGGATTTAAGCTGTTCTATGGAAATGCAGATAAGGAGACACAGTAGGGTTGGGCATAAGGATAAAGTCATCTTGGTTTGATTCTTAAACCTTTTCTTGATGTTATAAGAGGGCATTTTAATGTCTCAGCATAACTTTTTTTTTTTTTTTTTTAATGCTGCTGGAGCATGTCCCAGTGTGCTTGATGCTTGTTGTTATGGCTTGCATAGAAGGCTTTTCTTGAGTGGCTTCAATTTTCTTGAGTGGCTTTCCAAGCTGTTTAATTACTTTGATATAACACTTTGATTACCTTCTCATAATATACTGGTAGATATATATTTAAAACTCTGCTGGAAAATAGCGCTATCCAACTGGAATTTAACAGATAAGGGTAAACCAATAGGCTATTTCTTGTATCATGTATGACTGACACTTGAGAAATAAGCTGATTGGATTAAAGAAGTGCTAATATCAAAATAAAGTATAAAAATGTTTTATGTTGGAATATTACTAAGACCTGAAGATCTGGGCCCTACTAAATTGCACTCTAACATGCATGTTTTTAACGTCCAATATAACTATAAATTTATATCCTTGAATTACATGAAAGTGATGTAAGAGATATTTGGCAGGATGTGTATAACAAGATTTAAGACTAATAAAAACCAAACAAATACCAACAGCTGAATCTTCTCAAAAATTACTGTTGAAAATGCTTTTTGTATTTCTCTTCTGAACAAGCTCCTCTTCTTCTCCAGGGTTACATTTTTGCTGTAGCTGTATACTTGAAAGGACTCAGAACAGCTATATTAAAAAAATATTTACCTTAAATTTTGCTGGCAAGGAGCCTAAACTTTAAGATTTAACAGCATTAATTAGTATTCTTCTAATCTTCTAATCTTCTAAAGAAAAAGAAACACACAGATTCTTTCAGGCTATGTGGCAAGGTGTTTAGTCTCAAAAGAAACATCGTATGCTTGATGATCTCTCTAGTCTTGGAATCACAGAAGGTATATTCTGATTAGACAGCAAGATCTTTTCCAGAAAGAACAGGTAAAATACAATGTCCTAAGACAGAAGCTAAAAAGACCCGAAAGTGTCATCACAAGGGACATATGTAACACTTGAAAATTTCTCTCCACTCCAGCTTGTAATCACAGTGTATTTTCCTTATATGTAGTAACTTTATAGTTCCCCTTCTTCAAAATCCTGTAACGTGAATGTAACTGTGTGTGGTGATATGTTTAAACTTTGTTTCTGACACTTGACAATAAAGTTGTGGAAAAACTACTGAAATCTAGGCATGATGTGTACATGTAAATACCATCTGCTAGGAACAACTCCCTTAGGAATTGGAAGCACTGTACAGAGCTATGTGAAAATAAATTTGGAATAAACAGCAGAGCAAGTAACAATGCAGCCGAATGGACAAAGTCCAGATGTGCATGTGCAACATAAAACTCTGACTAAATTATAATTAGACTATGCAGGCCAAATACATGTGGAATAAGACTTATTACAGTCCTTGTCACTAAATAAAAATGTTTCCTTTTCTTTCTACACATCCACTTATGTTCTTTATCTTGCTTGCTTCATCTATTTTCTTGGTCTTGCAAGCTCTGAAATTACCAGATGTCATGTTACCATGGAGTTCACCATAGGGCACCTGAAATTTTACCTTTTAAAAAAATAAATAGGTAATAATTATTCTGTGCACTGTTGTGAAATGACTGAATTCTGTGGTCAAGAAATAATTAGGTGGGAGGGAGGGAGGGGGAGAGGGAGAAAACACGAGACCTGCTATTTCTAGCCCCAAGCCTGGTTTCCTAGCATATGAAAGAAATCTAAATTTTGTTTTGGTTTTCTTTTTTTTTTTTTTTTTTCATTGAAACCCTTACTCATCTATTTAAACAACAGTGAGAATAATATGGAAAACATCCGAGTCGTATACTTATATGGGTATCTACTTGTGATGAGCTGTAGCTAATCTGGGACCATGGCCTTACACTTTGGCACCATGTTACAACTCTGATCATTTCCTCCCATAGATAAAATGGGCTGTGAATATCAGAGGAAGAAACCCTGCGATGTTTCCTTTCTGCGAGGTGCTACCTCATGTTCTGCCCTATGTGCACTTTGCAGCTCTGGCACTGCAGCAAATCTATCGGGATCTTTCGTATCCCCCCATGCAGAGGCACCAAGCCTCTCTTTGGCCTCTTGCCACGGCTTCCCTGGCAGTGGATTTATGTAGATCAATGGCTTGAACTTCAGGGTTTGTTAATGTTTCCTTAGTGCTGTGCTCCCATAATTGTGAGACTTCAGGACTTCTCTACTTAAAAACTGACAAACAAAAAAACCACCTACCCAAGCTCAAAACTTCAACACAAGAAGCTACTTTGTTGAAAAAAAGATAGGAAGTATAAGAGCAAAAGATCTGATCCTGAATATAAGCCTAATGCTTACATTTTTTTCTTCATTTGTTTGTTTATTTTAGTATTAAAAAAAGTAACGATTTCAGATCAACTCTATTACAATTAAAAAAAAAAAAAAGGTCCAGGACATAATTTTAAAAGAAATAAACAAGAAAAATAAAATTCATATGTCTGCAAGGAAATGGGGCTGGAGGGGAGAATAGGGGAAAATGAAACCAACAAATGAATGCTGAGTTTAATGTAATTCTTGTCATTTAAGATGCAAGCGTTCATCATGTAACTTTTCTCTTTGTGGGTGTATTCCCCCCATTTTGTATATGGGATTTTCTCAGAAAGACCAAGTTGATATTTTAGTTCAAAAATAAATGGAAATTCTTGCTGAGATTGGACCTAAATGTATTATAAACTCCTGCTGTTTTCCCCTCCCCCAAAATCAAGAAGAGAGGTGATAGCTTGTCACATGTCTTTATCAGAGTAATATGGTCTCTCACTACTTATTGAGGTAATTGCCTTCTAGAATATTTGTTTGCTTTAACTTTAAAAGAAAATGCACCGAAAACCCACTGACGTTTTCTGTCTTGACTGGTGAGAGTATGTGTTGTGTGAAGAACTTTTAAGGCTTGATCTTCAGTCTTATAATCTATGTAGGGAATAAATTAGGTCCCAATCTTTTATTTTCCTCTTTTAAGGATAAACTTTAAATTCTACCTACCACATGTTTGTTAGTTTCAAAGTAGTTATACTAATGATAGCCTTGAACCCCTGTATTGCTTTGATGTAAATACCTTAAAAGGAAAAGTTGTTGTAATTAATTGTGATAAATAACCTAACAAAATAGTATTTTACATCTTCAAAACTTTTGTACAAACTCTATTTCAGTCATTCTTCAATCATCCCTCCCTTCTGGGAAAAGGAGCATTATTCCATTTTTACCACAGAAGCTGCTGGAAGTGATTTGCCCAGTCAACCAATACCATGCTGTTTCCTAAACCTCACCTTTATTTTTAAGTAATTACTGGAATTTTCTGTTGTACCACACCGACTTCAAAATAGATGTGAATCTACATCTTAAGGATACTTTTCTCTGCTCAATCGTTTCTATCAGCAGAATGGGTTTTTTTCTGGTCTTGCAATAGCTACTATTAAGAACGCTATCTTTGCATACTTCTAAGAAATAATGGATGTTCTGCAAAAGCAATTTTTTAGTGATTTATAACTCTCCCTAATCAATGCTAACCTTCAAATAAAGATAGATACTATTTCTGAAAAACTTCAACCTATTAACTCCTGTTATTTTTGCTTTACATTCTACCCCTTAACATAGTAGATGAGAGAATACTTAGTGAAAATCTATTTTGCAAAAACTGTAAGGCAGGTTTTGAAAATGTGGTGGAAGTTAATGTAAACAGACCTCCTTAATGTAGACTATGGACCTAGGAGCACTGCTCATTGGTACAGCTACAATATTTAGGTTGCACTTTGCATCCAACAAACAGATAATGTTTGCTAATAAATCAAGTGGTAAATCTGATACAAATTTTTTGTGAATCTTCTACGGTTACATTAGCAACCTGGAGAGGGAAACTTGCCCACTTCAGTGAAACCCTAAGTAACCTCTGTGCTGTGGTGGTAAAGCAGTTCTGAAGTATGTTCTTGGAGTCTTAGGAAAAGTTAGGTTGGAAGTGACTTATGGAGCTATCAACTACAAGCTCCTTCTCAAAGAAAGGTTAATTTTAAAGGTAGATCAGGTTTTTCCGGTTGCCTTCAGGGATAGAGAATCCACAGCTTCAGTTCTTAACTGCTTTCATTATTTAGATGTTTTTTCTTTATATCTAACATAGTTTTTCTTACTGCTACTCATGACTGTCACCTTGACAATTTACTCTACTTGTCTGAGTAGAGTCTTGCAATCTCCTCTATCTCTCTCCTCTTAGATAGTCAGATTGCAACCAGTTTCTCCTTATCCATCTCTTTTCTAGCCTAAACAAGCTCAGTTCCCTCAGCCTCTCCTCATACATCATATGCTCCAGCCCCCATTTTAGTGACCCATCACTGAACTCTCCTGTTTGCCAGTATTTCTGCTGATAAACTATTTCTCCTGTGGGCAGGCCAAAACCCAACAGACTATATTTCGGGTGCAGCCTCACCAGTGCCAGGTGGAGAGGAATAACCCATTCCCTTGGTCTGTTGGCAGTGCTCTTTCTTTGCAGTCTGATAAGCACGTAGCTATGCTTGCAGCAAGGGCTCACTACTGGCTCCTGTTCAGCTTGCTTTCCACCAGGACCCTTGGGTTCTCTTTGGCTACCAGATCAGTCTGTGCCTTTACTTTGCAATGCACAAGGTTGCTATTTGCCAGGTGCAGGGCTTCTCATTTGTCTTTGAATCTCATGACATTGCTGCTGGCCTGGTAATCCAATGTACCTGGGTCCCTCTAAGCAGAAAACCTGCTCTCCCCCAGTATTTCAACAATGTCCCCACACGGAACTTGATGAGTGCATGTTCTGTCTTGTCTAAGTTTATGATATAAACACTTCTAACTCCACTACCATCTCCAGGGTAAGCAGCTGTTAATCCAAACTGCTGACTGCTCATGAAATTCATTCAGGCTATTTTCAAGAGGCAGATAAACTCCAAGGGTGAGCATTTTTTCTGCAGAGTGTCATGCCAGCAAGTCATACTTCTGAAAAGTCTACTTTCACTACAGTCATTATACTGAACAACCCAGTTCAGTTACTCTGTGATCCCTGTTTCTTTTTCTACTCCTTTACATTGCCTCTTAGATAAGGTCCAGAGTGTGTTTTTTTAAACAAACAAACAAAAATTACCATCAACAAAACAAAACAAAAAACAAACCAAAACACACCACCATCTGTTACAACTTTGTCAGTCTTTGAATTGTCTGCACACTGTGAAAATTTTTATATTTTCTTCTTATATCTTACTGCTATTTGGAAGATTGCCATAACAAAGTAAAAAAAAATATTGTTTTACCAATTAAAGTTCGTTTTAATGCATCTTTTAACTAATTTTAAGGATTTAATGTTCTGTGTTAACCTTCTATGGCTTATTTCAGTTCGTTCCCCCAGCCCTCAGAATAACTATGTGAAATGAATTTTTTTAAGATACTGTATGTATTTTTTAAAAAGTATACACACTCAAAACAAGATTGTCAACATAATGGATGAAAAGATGACAACTAAAAGCAAGTAAACCAGGTCATAATAAATATTTGAAGAGCTTCATACAAAGATAGTAAAACTTGGACTTGTAAGCCAGGCAAAAAAAATCCATCAGAGTATGAACAAAAGAAGAAAGATAATAGGCATGGGAAGAAAAGAAGAAAAAAAAAAAAAAGGATGACAGAACAACAAAATAGTCTCTGAATATTGGTCTTAATTCTGGTTTTGGCTACATTCATTTTCACAGAAACTAGGAGAGCAAAAAAAATCCCCTTCTCAAAGGTCACTAAGAAAGATTTCAGATGGAAGTCATGGGAAACAGGAAACTGAGGGAATGTTATAATATTTTGATATCAGTCTATGAATACCAAAGTAAAAGTATTTATAATCTGTTTAGTTATTCATGAGAAATGCAATAACTTCTGCAGTATCGAGTTATGAAGAACAATTTCTGAAGCAAGTTAGCAAAATTGTAATCCGTTCTTACTTCTGCCATGTTGGCCATGGCCATGAGATAATTATTCAATTTACCTGTGTTTCAGGGTTGAGTTTTTTCTTTTTTTGGGGGGTAGGGGGACTGCAGGCAGATGGGGATTGTTTGTGGGTTTGGGGGGGAGGGGGTTAAGTTTCTTTAAGAATAAGTACTTTGTAAGACAGCATGATGGCTGAAAACCTGGACCTGTTCTATTCAGTGATAAAGCCCTCACCAGTATCATGGGGTCATGATTTTATCCAATAATTACAGAGTTCTCTATCCTTAGTTTTACTACCTATAGGCATATGAAAATTGGAGCTTGATTTCAGAAAGGAAGTTGAGCTCTCCTGAGTTTAAACTCAGTCTGTCTGTCTCTCCATAAAATGGTGGAAGTCACTTTTCTCCTACTTCTGTCTGAGGTTCTACCTCAACAGATGACCTGGGCTTCAATCTGTATTCTGCAACAAGATGTATGTCTTAAAACTCAGCTACTCTACCTAGGTTTCCAGTGATGGTCACCTAGGAAGTGTAAACTGGGAAACCAATAGCCTGAGGACAATCACTTTTGTTTCTTCACAAAAGTAGTCATGCAACTGGACCAATTCTATAGCTCTATCTGGGCAGGGATAGTCTTTGAAATGTACGTCTTAAACCAGTTTGAATTAGGAGCTTCTCTCACCTTTTTAGTGAAGAATGAAGCTACGTATAAGATCAGACAGCAGAAGAATACAAAAAAATAAATGTTGAAAATGCTGCTTGAAATTGAGCTCTTTGTCCCGCAGAGTCTTGAAGGGTGGAGACTGTGCAGTCCTTGGGTAATTTGCTCCATTTACTTGTTTCATCACCCTCTTGGAGGAAAAGGTTGCTTCTAAATTACAGCTTGAACCTCAGGTTTTGGCTATGACAGATCCTTCTTATTACATTCAGTGTCGCTTGCCTGAAAAACTTCTTAATGCCTATGCTGATAGGCACTGATGAGGGAAAAACAAGAAACTTTGGTTCTGATGCCTATCCAGACTAGATCCTTTGAACTGGTGTCTCCACTACTAAATGTTTTAATATCCAGACCTGTAAACATTCTGAAAAAAAGTTTATTCTTTCTAATAACTTTGGGGTTCTTTGTATAAAATAATCACATAATAATTTAATATATAGAAATTATATCTTCTTATCTGAACTTCGCAGTTTTCAGATGAGTCCTGGTTCATGTCCTAATGCATAAATAATTTCAAAAAAATAGAATAAGTCAACATGAGAGATTTGAAATTCCCCTATTTTTTTTCATTTCCTACCTTATTCACTAGCATGTACTCTGTAGAATAGGGTACTGAGGATGATTTCCTGAAAGTTGCTTTAACAGCATTTTGAGCATGATGGTTGTCCTCCTTAGTGCCATGAGAAGCAAAGCAGTTCTCTGTTGAAATGTTAAGTGATATAATCAAAGTTACACATCTGGTGTAACTAAATATGACCTTTGCATAAATAACACAGGTAGCATAACCAGCCAAATTCAGAGTTCTGAAAAAATACGTGAAGATCCTTTCACTCTTCGATATTTTCTCTATTTTATTATTGCTTAGTGGTTCTTAAGATATAGCAGTGTTTCCCTTATTTCTCTACCAGTCTGAAACCTAACATGCTTTTCTTTGGGTTGGTAAGAAAGGAAAATTTCCAAGGCAATTGACACTTAAAAGAAGAAAAGCTTCCTTTTCATTTTAATGACCACTAAACCATATTACACCTTTTAATTAAACATAGGGAAAGCTGTTTTGAATTTTCTGTAATGACACAGAAGGCTGTTGTGGTTTAACCCGGCAGGCAGCCAAACACCACACAGCCACTCGCTCATTCCCCGCCTCCCCCCACAGTGCGATGGGGAGGAGAATCGGGAGGAGAAAAAAAAAAAATCGTGGATTGAGATGAAGACAGTTTAATAGAACAGAAAAAGAAAGAATAATAATAATAATAAATGGAATACACAAAGTAAGTGATGCACAACGCAATTGCTTACCACCTGTGCTGACCGATAACGAAGTAGTGATCGCTACTTCCTGGATCACACCTACCATTCATATACTGAGCATGACATCACATGGTATGGAATACACTGTCGGCCAGCTGGGCCAGCTGTCCCAGCTATGCTCCCTCCCAGCGCTTAGTAGAGCATGTAAGCTGAATTCCTTGACTAGCAGGGTACCTAACAACAACTGAAAACATCAGTGTGTTATCAACATTCTTCTCATACTAAATCCAAAATGCAGCACTAGGAAGAAATTTAACTCTATCCCAGCTGAAACCAGGACAGAGGCTAAACTCCTTTGTAGAAAGAAGTCACATTAAAGTGTGTTGGGTTGCTTCCTTTTCAGTGCCTAGTTTTCAGAAGAGAAGAAATGTAATTATCTTTGCTTGCAGTATAAATAGGACGCCAGTGCAATGGTCTTGGTGTTGGCAAGAACTGACACTGCTATTGAAGTACTGCACATGATCGAAAGAGAGGAAGCACTGCCCACGCATAAAGGGCAAGGAGGTTAGATGTAACTATTTAGTCGGTGAAAAAACAGGGGATCCTCAGAAAAATGCATGAGAATTACTTCATCCACAAGCTGTAAACAAACTTATCGTAGCAACAGGAATGTGTTAGGAATTGTATTGACACAAACACTGTAACACTTGGGCTTAAAAATTGTGTGCTTATTAAAAGTTTGGAAAGCAGTTTGTTCAATGTGCTAAGTAGTACGCTAGTGCAGTGACATATCTCCAGAAAAACTGTAGAAAGCAAAACATGTCTTTTCCTTGAAGTTTCTAAGAACCTTAGGTTGGCATGAACTAAAAATCACCCACAACGCCGGTTGTGTAAGTCAACTGGAAAATACATAAGTATTTGCTAGACTCCTTTTTAGCAGCTTGTAGAACTTTTTTTCTCACTCCAGCCTTTTATTTCATAAATTAAGGTCACCACAGCAGCACAGAGGAGTTTAGTTAAAAAAAAAAAAAAAAAAAATCCAAAAGACTGCAACTCCTTTAAAATATGCACAGGGGTATTTATTAATTGTTTCCCAGTGTAATACTGTTTGATGTATCCCAGTCTACTTGCAGTGCATAGATCCATCTTGTACTTTCTCCATTGTCTTCTTCCCTACAATTATACAACTCTCTGAAATGATTGGGGTTTATGGGAAATATGTTTATGGTAAATGTGTTAATCCAGTCTCTCCAGAGTATTAGTTAGGCTAAGCATCCTGTGTAGCCAAACCTCTGCAAGGAAATATTTTTTCAAGGTATTTTTGTTATGATACAGAGTGGGTTTTTTTTCTAATAGACTTCCTCAAAAATACCCTTACAGTACTCAGTTCTGCAGTCTCTTTAGTTAGATTTACCAAAGTGACTCTGCAGAGGGCTGTCGCTGCTTCTCTTTTGACAGCCCTTGTTACAAGGAAATCTGAAGAAGAATATACATCACTGGAGCAAAAAGTGACAGACACCACACATCATCAATATTTTACTGAAATACACAGTCCATGGGAGCTCCATGTAGGATGCAAGTCTTCCACATGGTCTGTGCTTTAGCAATGAAGTAAGGAAAATTGTCATAGATCTTGCACTTTTCTAGCGATGCATATTGAGCTCTTCTAAGTGGAAGGGGAAAAGAATAGATAACACTGATGTGAGAATATTTATATCTTATTTGTGTTAAATGCCGCTGAAGTATGATTCTACTCAGATTTGTTTCTGACAGCTGGAGTCTCTGTTTACAGCTTGTAGATGAAATGCACTTTCCAATAACTGAAGTGCTTTGTGTCTTTCACTGAAGCATTCATCGGTTTGATGATGTGCAGGTATTGCTAAACACTCGTTACAGTTCTCCAACACAATACCAGTAAATCAAATCAGTGTTTGCAGAAAGATGGCATTTTATGAAATTTAATTTCCTTTATCAAAGGGCACTTTCCACTTACAAAATGCTACAATTTAATGTGATTAAACAACAGTCATGTAGAGAACTTGTATCCATTACTGAATAGTAATAGCTATCAAATAGCAAAAGTGTAACAGCAAGTTTGGATATCTAACAGTAGCAAAGGGGGTTGCATGTAATTTATTTGCTTAAAAGACAATACCTTTGCTGTCTGGGGTCACTTTTCCACAAAGTAATCTTTAAAGTAGATGAAAATGAGTTAGACAGTAATTTAATATAAGCAATGCACAAGCCAGAAGGTGAAAGCATTTCAACTGTATTGTAGATAAATAAAAGAAGGTCTTAAGTAAAATTAGTCTGTCAGGTCAGAATAATTAAATTCTAAGATCTACCAGGGTACAATTACTTCATACAAAGAGCAGAACCAAAGTACTTGGAGAAGCCTAGTACACCTGACACATAGGTTTTGTTCTTAGAGCTATGAAAAGCAGTCTTAAATGCTCCAAATTTCTATATCAAATTGGGAAAGGAACAAGTTTAATTTAGATGAATGGCCTGTATTCTTTTAGTTGTTCTAAAGTGAAGGTAAAGGCTTTTGAATGAATGAAGTGAGCATATATTTGAAATTGAATTGAAATTGAAATGATAAATTAGTGTTGTATTGCTTTTAAGCTTCTCTTTAGCAGGATGACATTCATACTTCTATTGACATAAACAATTCCTATCAAAATAATTCTTTTGAACTTTTTTACAAGTTTAAAAAAAATTTATATACTTGTTCTTTGGATAAAATAATTTCTGACAGCAACATGCTTCATTTCTGCATGCTCAATATGCTTAACTTGCACTGAAAAGCTTGTGTAGACATGTACAGACCACCTCATTAAGCCAATACAAAATCAACTCTTCCTGGATTATTTGTGATACTTTTTTTTAACCTGTTTTTAAAGCCTCCCAGGCAAGCTGGAAGACTACAGAGTCTCCATCTTTACTGGTAGATCCATGTTAGGCATTGGAAAACCTTTCTTCCTGCAATTTAAACTCATTGTTTGTTATACTATCTGCTATAAAGATGGGGAATATCTCTGTTCTTGCTTTTGACATAGTTAAATATTATCATTCTCTTCCCTTGCTGTTCTTCCTTCATCTTCTGCCCTTTGAGTTAAGCAATTGTAAATTCTTTTCATTTCTGTTGAAATAAAATCCTCAAAATTCTACTCTAGATAAGGTCGTCACCTGCTATTCAGGTTATGCTCACGTTTGAACTTTCTAGGATGATGTTTATTCTTCTAGCTTGTCTTTTAAGTAGCTCAGATTCTTGAGTGTTGTATCCCTGTTGGGACAGTTTCAAAAGCAGGTGTGGTAAGCACACAAACCGCTTCATGATTTGCTGGTCAGGGCACTTGCACGGAGTTGGGAAATGCCGGTTGCATTTGAAGGGAAGGCAGCTGAATTTGTCTTCCACACCCTGGATGAATGCTGGAATTTATACAGAAGAAAGGTACGATTATTTGTACCTGTTGTGAGGTAGCTAACAAGAAAGCTATAAGAGTGCCAGACAAATGGAGTTACTTGAAGGATTTAGGGAAAGGAACCTCTATTTTCTGGCCCACTTTCACATTTTGAAAGTACTAGCTGGCAAAATTCTCAACCTTGCCATCAATTGAACACCCATGAATATGTACGGAAGCAAATCTAGAGGTATGTAGGGAAGTTCATTTTTATTTATTTTGTTGATTCCTTTAGAGGTTTTCCTAATTTAGACATTAGCTAAGGCTTGGGAGAGGTGCTTTTAATTTGGGTATCTAAAATGTATCAAAGTCCTATTTTTAACTTGCTGATTTTGCATTGTTCTTAGATCTAGGCATAAATTTTGCTTTGTTTTGCTTTTTATCTGTAAATGAGATAAGGGAAGTGCTGGATGATTTAATAAAGGCTGATATGCTCACTTAGTCCAGTAATGGGTCGTATGACCATCCCTACAGCTCCACTGAAGTGGTTAGTTGAATATTGGGACACTTCTTCACCCTTTGTCACATTCACTGCCATAACCTTGCCAGATATGTCTCTCTTTCAGCCGACGTATCAATTTGTTCTCACGTTTGTTGTCTATTGTTTTAAGTGACCACACATACTCTCCAAGGTTTTTTTGCTCATAAATCTTAATAATAATCACAATAAACATCACCGCTTTTTGTCAGAGAGCTTGTAGGAAGCTATTTTTGACGTTATTGGGTTAACGTATTACAGAGCTGCTTCATTAGATCTGTGCTGCCACTGTACAGGGGAAATTAGTGATTGCCAGTGGGGCGGATGTGCATCTGCTTTTTATGCAGCTTATCATTTAGGATTAAGAAACACTTAAATAAATTTTTTTTAGGTAAGGATTGACATGCTTGACTTTGAGTTTCTGCTTCTCAGATTAAATGGTTAGAATGACTAATAGACCCAGCCATGTTATTTTGCCACACCCATACAGACTAAATAAGCAATTTTCTCATATTTACCTTTTCTGACTCTGTTTTTTAATATATATAGTGTATATATATAGACATACATACACTTTCCCTGTAAAGCATACTGCAGTTTTCAGCTTATTTGTCAAAGCTTTAGCATATAGATATATTTGAATCCGCGTCACTGTATGTATGTACACGTACTTACTCCCTGCGTCTTAACCTAATCATCCAAAAGCTTGTGACAGTAAATGTAGAGTAGTTCCTTGTCTGCAGCAGCATTCTGTGAAAGGGAAGATTCCCTAGTGAATTCATTATTACATAGAAGTCCCACCCCCATGAAACTGCCGTAGACACATAACAGGATTACTGCTCAAGAGTTTACTAGGATGCAAGTAAAATTGATCCAGTCAGTCAGAAGCAAGCATCTTTGACTAAGGTAGGAGCATGCTCTCTTTTATACACCTCATGACAAAATAAGGAAGCATTTCCAATTTATTTTCTGTAAATAAAATTCCTTTAGATATTGCAGCATCAGTTCAATTTGTATGAAAAAAAAAAATTAATGATCTTTAAAATACTCTAAACCTGGCTCTGTAAATATATCTAGTTAGGGTTAGTGCATTCCCATTAAAACAGCCAGTAGATGGGAAGATTACTCTACTGTTTGGAGAAAAAATATAGTTCAAAAACATTTAAAAATAGTGAAGGGAGGGCTTTTGTACTTAATAAATTTAATTACTTTGACTTTGAGAGATGATATTTAGGATTTGTTTGTTGTTCAACATTGTTTCCTCATATCTTGCAATTTCATAGCAGCGTGGAAATGACAATTTTAGTTTCAAAATATTGTCCGTTATATCTTAAAAAAGGTTACATATTTTGTCTCTGAATCAGTGTTTTGATAATAGTAATTTGTTGTACTTATAGAAAGGGTTTGATACAAATCTTTTAACTTTCTTAATTAGCTAATGTGTCAAACATATTCATGTAATTCTAGGAAAACAAATTAGCTGGATCTAATAACCTAATGGCATAGAAGCACTCTCAAAATGTAAAGCTGCCTAATCAATGTGGTGACAAATGAAATGATGTGTAGCCTTCAAGGTTAGGAGTTAATTGAATGAACGGACAGTTTTGTGTTTTTTTTTTAACAGCTGCTCATGTATTCCTAATGGAGAACTTGGTTTTATTCTTCCTTAAAGTAATTGCACATTCATCCTTAATTGAAATTCCCTGGTTTTAACCAGCAAGTTGCTTTTAGGCAGGGCAAAGGTCTTTGATATTTATACTTTGGAGATTTAAGTTGTCAATATGATGTATAGAGCACCTACTTATAACTATAAGTGACTAAAAATCATTTTAACCTGCACTTAAAATGTTCCCCTACTCTCAGATTCTAAAAGCTGAGTGAGTGAGTGCTGGGAAATATCTCAATTTATGAAATATATTCCATGTTTCAGATACTGTTTGCTCTCCACATTACTGTATGAGGAAATATAACACAGTTTAATTTTGTTGGAGAGATAAATTTTTATATATTTGCATAACCAGCTACACAGAGCATAAATTACTTCATTGACAGCTAGGTCAAGAGTACTATGTAATGAGATGTAGACTCTTACCAGAGTCCTAGTCTGAATCCTAGTAAGTTCTCTTACTAGGATTCAGACAATAGAAACGTCATAACAATTATTAATGTTCAAGTGACATCCATGTCTCCAAAAAATTAGGAAAGCCAGCTGATTTTCCTGTACTTCCTCCAATTGTTCCATCTCTGGCGGACAGAGTGATCAAAATTTACTTCATTTTTTACTGCTAACCCTGCACATCCAACTTGTGCTCAGTGGAAGCTTGTATTTGTCAGTCAGTTCTGGCCCGTGTCATGTCTTCTCACCGCTCCTTCAATAGCAGCCATCCTGAAAGTCTGGATTTAACATCTTTTCAGACTGGGGAAAGGAGGGAAACAAAGATTCAGAAAAAATGCTGTTCAGCTGCAGAAGCATAAATGGAGTCATTAACTCATATTCAAATGGGGTCACAATCAGGACCCAGGGAAATGCAAAATTAAAACAATGAGAGTTAGCAAGGAACTACCTGCTGCCAGTGGTCCAACCATCCATCTGTTTTGACAAGCTGGATAGGAGTTTGGCATGAGATAACAGCATCATCCTGTGCCTTGCTTCAGGTGTGGTTGATGAACTGAAGAAGCAAAAGACGTCATGACCAGCAATAAGTGTGGAGCTGTGCCCAAAACCTGGATACAATT
Source organism: Pelecanoides urinatrix (assembly GCA_013400755.1). Taxonomy (NCBI): domain Eukaryota; kingdom Metazoa; phylum Chordata; class Aves; order Procellariiformes; family Procellariidae; genus Pelecanoides; species Pelecanoides urinatrix. Next base: position 89,924 of record VZTQ01004344.1, read on the forward strand.
TTAATACAGAGATGTCTAAATGGCTCTTCAAAGTGTGTGTTGGGGGAGTGTCTCGGTGTCAACCATGTACTGCAACGATTCCTGCCACTGGACGGTTTGGCAGCCCTAGCTTCACCCTTCAAAACTAGCACATCTTCTGGATTGACCTAGACATGTTGTGGTTCAGTGTGTGCAATGGCATACGAATATGTTCCAAATAGCCTGACAGGCAAATTGGCTTTGCTGCCTGTGGTTTTTGGGGCCTCAATTATGCTAAATCCATAAAATAAGAGTTCATCCATATCACTGAAACTACTGAAAGTTTGGTATACTATATGTATTTGATAAAACAAACAATTTGTTTTGTCAGTTGAAACTTTAAACAGGAAATAAAGTGTTGATAAGGAACTAGAAACTGTTTCTTTCTCAACACCCAAGTTCATTTCAGAACATCACTAGTGGCACAGGAATTTTGAGCATGTTTTGGAGGTGTACGAATTTTTGATAAACAACTTGATTCTACTGTGGCGGGGTCTGGCTCTCAGTCCTAGGCTCTTAAGCAGGGGGTTATTACATTTCAGCTGCTTCAGGGAGGTACCATGCAATGCAGCAATATGAACAGTGTTCTCCACTGGTGACTGATACTAACAAGGCGGTTCCTGAGCATATGCAAGCAAGCAGTTCTTTTATTTCTTGATTTATATAGAGTTTGGACATATTCAACACCAACAGAACTGCCTGCTAGCCTTAGCAGGCTTTATTCCACAATAATGCTTTGTCTGTTGCCAAAATAATTTTATTTTTCCTATAGCCTTTGGACCTCTGTTTTCCCCCACGGATCCTATAGCTCATTTCACTGTACTCCAGTGCTTAACACATCTGTGAATTGAGCGGGTTCCCTCCATTCCCATTCCTGTAGCTTGGAAAAAAGCTTTGGGTACGATATCTCAGAACTGTGCAGTGAAATAAAGTCTGTTTCCTTGGAAAATTAATAATGAACAATAACTCGTCCTTTGCTTTTCACACCTGAATATCATCCATATCCAAAATATGTGAAAAGTTTCCACATTATTTGCTTTATTCTCCCTGCCCCCCCCTCCCCCCCCGACTCTCCCCCTCTGAAACGAAGCAGAAAACACACAAGCATCTTGCATGCTTTGGACTAGAGGTGGCTTTCCAGAGTGAAGAACAAAAGGAGGAAAAAATGAGGGGAAAAAAAAAAAAGCCAAAGGAAGAGCCTTCCTCTGTCTGAAACTTGTATCCACAAATTATTATCTCACATACTAATAATTCATTTTTTTGTAATTGGTAAACTACAAAGAAAAGGAGCTCCTACAAGCCTAATTCCACATCTTTCCCTGTCCCTCACTCTGGCCAAAAAGCAATCTCACAGTATAGTGGAAAGATAAGTTCAGTACCTTAGAAATTCATGTAGGTATGCAAAATGCAAATATATTGGGTATGGAGAGGGGGAGTGAGAAATCATTCCTCCCTTCCCGTGCCTGGCAAGGAAAGAACCTGTGTTACCACTTTTGTTTACTCCAGAGTGAAATGCTATCCTGCCCCTGCTATACAAGTTTTACAGTGGGGTAAACAGTATGTTTGTCAAAAGTGACGTCTCCATGATGAAATCACCTTCAGCAATCCATTCTGTTGCGCTTTTAATACTAAATAAATAAATAAAAATAATAATTAAAAAAAAAACATAGAGCGCACTACAATTTGGAGGGGAGAATGGAGAGGGTTGGTTTGGGGTTTTTTTGTTTGGTTTTTTTAAAATACAGAGTACAGTAAAAAAGTGCTTCAGTGATGTTGTTAGAAGGTAAGACAAGAATTAATAGCAGAAATGTTGAGACACTGTTGGTAATATTATCTTCCCAACTACCTCATCCACGTTTTCATCAGAGAAGCACCTTCGAGCTCTTAAAATTACTGCATGCTGGGTTTCTTAAACAAGACCATGCTGACTGTGGTAAAATTGCTACACAAGCAAGGCTGTGAGCATGATGGAGTGATAATTTTTTTCTCCACTTCTGTCTCTACTAAGGTCTCATGAAAAATGGAAAAAAATGTTTAGAGGAATGCAGATTTTACTGACAAACCAACATAACTTGTGTGCAGGGTCTTGAGGGTAAGCAGTCTTCATAGAGTATACTGACAGTATCTTCCTAATAACACACCTCTATCTGCTCATACCAAACTGTTTAGTAGCTGATGGCTAATAAAGCTGTTAACTTGCTGGCTTTGATATAGACACCTCTGTATGAATGGGGGAATCCTCATGCTGATACTTGGCCTTATAAATGCTTACTGCAGACCACAAGAAAAAAAATCCCTTTTTTTTGCTGAATATTCTGAATTGTTTATATTTCTAAAATTATTATACCATCCTTTCCCAGGAGTCAATCATACAGAAATTAAGATGCATATTAGAAAGTTATTCTGGGATTTAAAAAAAAAACCCAAACTTTTTGGAGCATCTTCTTGCTCCATCCTCTTGTTTTCCATTTTATCTTTGTCCATCACTTGTTTCATCTTTAGGGTCAAATTTACTTGTTGATACAGTGATTGGTCTGAAAATCTCCAACCATCCAGTAGCTAATCCCAAATAGATGTGCACAAGCTGTGTTTACTCTGTTGCTGTCATTTCGGTGTGGGGCATTTTTTTCTCATGCCTGTTTGTCTCTTAAGCATTTGAAACTGGGGCAACCTTCGAAATGCAATGGCTGTTCTTAGATAGGAAACCATCCCATAATGCCAAAAGACTAGTAGTTATGTAGAACAGCATGGAATAGTAGTATAGCATGTAGCTAAAGTGTCTATTGGGGAATCCTCCTCTTTTGAAAGTAGAAATTTGCAATAAAATAGAAGTGAGATGTTCCTGTACTTGACTACTGCACATAGAGCCATGACAGGGAAGGAGGCAGCAGTGGGAGAAACAAATGGGGCTTGACCAAATTTCTTCCTTCATACCTACTGTCTACACAGCAGGTACCTCCTTCCAGCCTACTATCTTTTTTTGGCATAAGCTAGTTTGAAGTCGGAATAATGAAGTATTTCCCTTTTAAGTACATCCTCTTGTGTGGTAAAACTATTGATGTTGTACAAACAGACATGTATGTATCAAGAGACTGTACCTGTCTTGAGGTCTAACAATTACAACCAAAGAAAATCTGTTCTTGGCTTGAGGTCGAAGGACTTAATTTTCTATTATATATTTGCCAAAAATCAAATGACTGGGCAAGTTTACAACAAGATTTCAAACTTGTTTTCTTAATAATCATCTGTAAGCTAATGTGCATCCTGAACTTTACATATGATTGTGTATTATATAGATTGACAAATCATTGTGCTTTGTCAGATGTAGAAAAAATAGCGTGCTATTTAAAGTACACATAAATATACAAACATATTTAGATTTCTGGTTTGTTTTCACAATGCAAACATTAGCGTAGCAAGTATGAAGCTGTGAATTCAGACATCGATACATATATTTCCATTAAAAATTCTGGGCTTAGCTTCTGTTATGTATATGACTATTCTGATGCATGCATTTATATAAGGTGAGAATCATTCTTTAGTCTTTTGAAATGCAAATATGTCTTTGAAATGCAATACTGCTCATGTATCACTTAAGATGTGCTTTTGAAAGGATGGTTACACAATGTATTACAATCCATATTGGTGCATGCAGGAGCAATGAGCTAGTTATTCATTATCTATGTAATAATGCATTTAATGTACTTGCAGTATTTAAGTTTTACCCCTGGTTTTATTTACTTAACATATAGCTTCCCTGTGGTAAAGTCCTGTCAAAAGACTTCTATTCTAACAGTTTTAGCAATCAGTTTTACAGAACCAGTCTGGAAAATTTATCTACAGTGATAATTCTATTTAGACTCCCCTAATGCTACTGGAAGTTATCCAGCTTTATTTGACCTGGTCAAGACAGTGGTCGAGAGAGTCCCTTGGGAGACAGTCGTGAAGAGCAAAGGGGTCCAGGAAGGCTGGACGTTCTTCAAGAAGGAGATCTTAAAGGCGCAGGAGCGGGCCGTCCCCATGTGTTACAAGAAGAACGAGCAGCAAAGATGACCGGCCTGGCTGAACGGGGAGCTCTGGCTGGGACTCAAGAAAAAAAGGAGAGTTTATCACTTGTGGAAAAAGGGGCAGGCAACTCAGGAAGAGTACAGGGATCTCGTTAGGTCATGCAGAGAGGAAATTAGAAAGGCAAAAGCCCAGCTAGTACTCAACCTGGCCACTGTCATGAGAGACAACAAAAAATGTTTTTACAAGTATATTAATGACAAAAGGAGAGCCAAGGAGAATGTCCATCCTTTATTGGATGCAGGGGGGGAACGTTGCCACCAAGGATGAGGATAAGGCTGAGGTGCTTAATGCCTTCTTTGCCTCAGTCTTTAATAGTCAGAGCAGTTATCCTCAGGGTACTCAGTCCCCTTAGCTGGAAGACAGGGACGGCGAACAGGATAAAGCCCCCATAATCCAAGAGGAAGAAGTTAACGACTTGCTACGTCACCTGGACCCTCACAAGTCTATGGGGCTGGATGGGATCCACCCGAGGGTACTGAGGGAGCTGGCGGAGGAGCTTGCCAAGCCACTCTCCATCATTTACCAGCAGTTCTGGTTAACTGGGGAGGTCCCAGATGACTAGAGGCTTGCCAATGTGATGCCCATCTGCAAGAAGGGCTGGAAGGAGGATCCGGGGAACTACAGGCAGGTCAGCCTGACCTCGGTGCTGGGGAAGATTATGGAGCAGTTCATCTTGA